>JAPMOB010249682.1:0-59455 GCA_029875015.1 Lepomis gibbosus
CCCTCTCTCTGTGAAATGCTTCAATACTCTGCCCACTCAGAGCACATAGCGGCAGTAGCTGACGTCGCTGCTTTTCCTGGAACAGGCCCCCAGCAGCGTCATGTAAATGCAAACTGGCGAATAAGATGTGCATTGACGTCAGCTGCCGGCCGCGCTGTGATTATTTGCTGTTCTCTTTGCAACTCACACATATCACAGAATTAATCATCATTGTGTTACATGATATGAGGAGCAGGGACTTCTACTGGCACTGAAACAATGAACAGAAGGCTAGATAAGAAATGGCACCATCTCTCAATGTGTATTTCTTGCTTTTACGGTGTCTCACACACACATTTAATAAGATAAAAGAAGAGCGACTGCTAATTGGTCACTTATACTCTCTAATTATATCTATTTATTTTGATCTATTTAGCACAGCCTGATACGAGATCCTGCATTTAATAAATAAAAAAAGAAATAAAACCGTTCTTCAAATTTTGAAAACTTCTGGTTTGTCAGTCATATGTGAAAAGGTTAAAGAGTTATTACTAATTTAATTAAAACTGAATTTAAAGGTTGCATCAGACAAGCTAATTCTTATGTAGAGATTAGAAGTTACTAATATTTACACCCAGTCTGCACTCGGTGTGACATTAGCGTGCTAATATATTTAATAATTGTGTTAAGATTTATAATTATGTAAGAAGATCTATAATTACATTTTATAAGAATAACACAATTTCCTTTTATACTTACCAATATACTATATTATACTATAACTTTAACTCATGATCAAAAACTGACCAAATAGCACCAGTTAGGTTAGCATTATCAGATATTTCCCACTCATTCTAAACTCCAGGAGTACTACTAAGTCATATTTCTCTGTAATAATTATCTGTAAAATATCACTTGGTCCCTTGGAACAGTTTTTTACAGTGATGTTACAGCTTCTGATGCTCTAGTGACAGTGTATTGCTTGACTGGACAGCGGTACAGGAATTTGAACATTACTTAAGTCTTTTCAAACTAAGATATTTCTTAAGTTGTATTGGTGCAACCCAGTTTAGTAAATCACTGAGAATTAATACACAAGGTTCATAATGCAACACAATCCTGTTGTTTTGCGTCTCCCCAGGCACTGCAGGTGACATGACTGCCTGCCAGCTGCGTAAACCCAGCTCCAGCCTCCCACAGGGGGTGGCAGAGGCCAGCGCTCACAGCTCCCACAAACCCATAGAGGACGCCTTACAAAAGAGGGAGTACCGCTTGATGAAGAACAGGTAAAGAGTACCAATCTCGCTCATTAGCTTGGGCATTACCGCACGATAAATCAACCATACCAACATTAACAGCTGATATTAGCTATATTAGATACAATTTTATCAGCGTAGACTGCATGCATTAGCCAAGTAAGAATTCTGAATGAGTAATTATTTATATGCACATTTTCCATCTCCAAACCATACAATCTTGAACGCTTTTCGGAGTTAATCATTTTCAGAGGAAGGGTGTGGTGAAAGTCAAGGGTGTGGCTCATAATTAACATAAAAATGTTGCATAGAATGCCAAAGATAGGGCTGATGTATTTTAAAGCACTAGTTCCACGTTTTGGGAAACGACTTCCTGCCGAGAGTTAGATGAGAAGACTGATACCACTCACATGTCTGTGCGCTCAACATGAATCTTCAGCCAGCAGCCGGTTAGCTTAGCTTGGCATAAAGACCGGATACACTGGAGTACGCGCCTACTGTATCAGCAGCTCTGAAGCTTATATCATGTTTAAGAATCGTAAAGTTAGATTAGTATTTTTCTAACAGAGAGCACTGACGAGTTAATTTTATTACTATAAAATGTTCTAAGTCTATTAAAAAACTAATATCGGTCAATATACTGTTGGAATTCTCATATCGGTATCGGCCTTAAACATCATCCGTCTGGCTCTACTAGACACATTCACTGCATACCGTTGGAGGTTCTCTGCTGTGTCACACACAAACACCTCGCAAATAACCAGTGACAATGGATGACAACAAACACGCGTAATAATAAGATCCACAAGCCTATCATCATTCCACCACGAGACTCTCCTCCATCCAGTGTTTTTAGCTTCTAATTCTTATGTTGACTGTCTCCCCATGATCTGCTCTGTAACCTATGTTTGGGGTAAAGAGTGAGTTGGCTCAGACCAACTGTTAGACCTTGTCTTTGTATGCAGGTCAGTTGTATGTGAAAAAGTCCGGTTTGCTGGTGAGGAAAATCGATTACCTTCTGCTTTTAGCGTGCCCTTTGCTTGCTCTCTTTAGAAGGCGTTGGGCTTTCTGTGTGTTGTAAACAACCGTGTGTCACTACTGGCACTGATTCCCACTTTCCTTGTTCGCATGTTCCCTGTCCTCCCAAGTTATGATTTTATACTACCATAAGTCATAGATGGAATTGTAATTTTTGTAACGTGAGCCTTCTTTTTCCCCTTGGTGTGAACAGATTTATGGCTAGAATGAGTTGTTTGTTGTATCTGGGAGAAACGCCAAGATGGTTAAGGCTTCTTTATCACGGTAACTGTTGTTGTTGCTTCCAGGGAAGCCGCCCGGGAGTGTCGACGAAAGAAGAAGGAATATGTCAAATGCCTCGAAAATCGCGTGGCTGTGCTTGAAAATCAAAACAAGACTCTGATTGAGGAGCTTAAAGCCTTAAAAGACATATACCATCACAAAGCCGAGTGATTCCTCTGACGAGAGGAGGGACCCGGGATTCTGTGGACTGTTTTGGTGTCCTTCTGTGGGGTGTCTTGAGGACTCTGGTTTTGCTTACACAGACGCACAAACACGCACACACACACACTCTCACACAAGAAACTCCTTGTCCTCCCTGTTAAATGTGTTTACACGATGATGTCAATGTTTCTGGCTCTGAATTATCCATGCACCGCCACAAGCGAAAAAAACAAGAACCCTGTTTCAGGTCAGGCTTCTTATCAGTGAGTATTATGCAGAGCTTGTGTCCCTTTGAACAGGGAGGCTGCCAGAGCAAGCAGGAAGAGAAGAACGGAATATATGATCCACCTGCAGAATCGCAACGCCTTACTGGAGACAGAGAATCAGATGCTGAAGGCCCAGATGCGGCTCTTACGCAACCCGAACGTCCAAATTCCCAGCCAAGATCAGCCACAAACACCTCAGCTGTTATCACCATAGCTCTGCTGCATTATACATTCCTTTATGATCAGTTTCATTATTTGGCTTAAAATACTGTATGAGTTGATAGTCTATGGTGGTATCAGTCCAGGGCTTCATCTTGCAATGTTTGTGTTTTATTCTGTTCCCGCTTCATAAATCCTGATGCAAGCTCATTACCTGGGATTAACACCCTCAAGACCTACCAGGATCGATTGAGCCTCTGTATGAGGACTTACCTGCTCTTAACATGTGGTCTTTATATTTATTTGGACAGGTTTACACTGCATTTCATAGTTTTGACTACCAGAGCATTGGTTTTTTTTAAGGGTGGGAAAGTGTTTATCTTCATATGAATGAGTGTATATTTACTTTTTAAAAAATACACACATTTGTGGAAATTGCATGAATTTACTGTTTTACTGTTTTTGCTTCATCTCGGTACGCATGGCTGAATTTAGAAGTTGTTTATGTAACTATGATTTTGATGCAGACATCCAGCTTTCTAGTAGACTCCTTGGCTGGTGCTTGATTTCTCCTCTGTGACACCTTAGCCGTTGTCTTTCTGTGATAACACCTTATTTAAAGACCTTATTGACACATATTTAAAAAATGAATAAAAGTTCTTTCTCAGGATCCTTGTGTTATTTTCACACATAGTGAATAGAAGGCCTATACGTAGGACAGTGTTCATTGTTAATCAGGGGCCAGACAGAAAAAAGCCCCAAGCATTTGTGAAGCAAGTTGTAACAAGTGAGTTCATTTGTTCTCGCGCTTGAGAGGGAAAGAGAAGAAATATATAATAGATATACTTGTATGCAGAATTAATCACTAACGCACAAGGTCTGATAAAGCTTTTATCGCCATCAGCTGTTCAGAACGTGATGTGCTGCCCTTTAAATGATGACCCGCCTGGATTGCTACGACTGTCAGTGCAGAAAAGCAATTTCTCCTCTTTCACATCTTTTAGGGATGACAGACATATTGTGACAGGAGTCACCCTGTCATCACGCAGTGCATGCTGGAAGAAGGAGAAGTAGGATGAGCATTTTAAAACACATTTCCCATAGGTCACGTCCAGAGCAATGTGGACTTGCATTTGGAGTTTGTGTTTAGAAAGCTGATTAATAATGCTATTGGAATTTAGCTTTTCTTTATCATGTAACACCTCAATTAAAGATGTCTACATTTTTCGTGCTAAATCTTCAATACTTTATGGTTCCTGCTCTGTGGTGGGTGGTAACAAATCAACTGTGGAAAGAATACAATATCACTTAGACCTGCACTGCACCTGGGTCGATACCAAAACTTCCACCCTGATAGAGAGAAAACCTCTGTGTAATGCACAAGCAGGGAAAATAAAAAACTGTGTGAGTGTCGCCACAATACACCATTGAAAGTAGATGAAAGAACCATCATCAATTGCAATGCAGCCTCAGTACCAGCAGGTTGCACTACGGCACCATGTCGGATCATGTCAACCAATGTAACGCAAAAAAAGCCTATCTTTCTTCAATCTCCATCATCAGGAGCGACAGCCTGGGGCATCAACGTGTACTGTCCCGCATGTCGAGGATTAGTACACCCCTCGGGACGACACTTTGTTTACCTTAACCTCAACTAATCCCATTTAATCCCGCAGGGAGATTTAGTATATCTCATCCAGAGATTTAGTCATAACCTTTTGATATACAGCCTATGGTCATAACCCAGGGACATACAGCAGTAGCCTTCACCCACCTGTTAAAGTAAGAACATACTAACAATCTTACTCTAGGGTGTAAATTGAACAAACCATTGACAGACTCTAGGAAACCACCTGAACCCTTGAAATTGTATTCTTCTATTCTATTTTTCTTATATTTATCCCCAGAGAGACTGTCATAATTATCCTTTTATTACAGTCGTAACCACCCACTTGAACCGGAACCTTTTCCATCACAGCCAAATATGTTTACGTGCTCCTAAAATATTGCAATTTCTACATGCATACATGTACGACCCTTCTAACACAATGTGTAGAAAAGACAATATGAAAAAACAAATGCAGCAATACAGAGTGAGTGAGTGAGTGAAGGTAAAAAACGAATCCTGCTAATGTTATGTTACGTTTTTCTTTTGCAAATTGTTTTCAAAAACAACGTAGAGAGGACAAACAATGCTCCATGGTACAGACGCATTACCTCAATTGCTGCGTTTCATTATTTTTTCTCTGTAAACACGATTATTGTTCCCATAATTGTTTCCCCCCAGACTTTCGTGGGTGAACAACCAGAATGTTAGGCTATCTGAAAGTGCGAAGCTATTTCTTAACGCCGTAATCGAAAATACGACTTTTCGAGCAGCACCTGAAAGCGTCACGACAGCCGGATGTAGCAAAAGAAGCAGGCTACGGTAACGTTACATCGGCAACCATGTAGCGCTGCGAGCAAAAATATACACCCGACTAGCTGAAGTATCATGCCCTCCTAAGTATTTATGTCGCTAAAAAGTAGCACAGTACTAAATTGTGTGTGTGACGATAGCTGGACAGAAATTTCAAGACGAGGAGTCGAGTGTGAAACCGAAGTCTGTAGCGTAGAGGCACTATCTGCCCTCTCCTGGATGCTTTGAAAGGTGACGTTGGGCTACTCTTCTTCTTTATTAGCCTACCTTGGCGTTTTAACAGCCTTTTAAATGACTGCACTTGTCCGGCTACGCGTATTTTAGACTCGGGGGAAGGGTGTGTAACGCCAAGAGCTAGCGGGGTTTGTAGCTTGCACTAGGTCTGACTATCCGCGTTACCGCCCCGTTTTTTCGCAGCGTTTTACTTTTCTCTCATGTTAGTAACGCTAACAGCGCGGTCAGGAGACTGAAGATACAGCGTTTTGGACTATAAGCAAAACCTGCCTACACCATGGGGAATACAACCTCCTGCTGCGTGTCCGCGAGCCCTAAACACCGAAGGAGCAACCACTCCAGGCTCGAGCCCTACCGCCCGGAGCCGGAGCTGAGCCGGGAGGACACGGGCTGCAACCTCCAGCACATCAGCGACAGAGAAAATTTAGACGGTAAGCCACAGTTACCCCATTTTTCCTGATGTGTATGAATAACGCGCAGGCCAAATAAAACGAAGGAGGAAGAAAAGACACCGATTTCTCAAATGCATTATTTATTGATTAGCCTATGACGTTTTAGACAGTGGTTTATTGCTCCGCAAATACCCACGCATCTAAAGATTTAGTATTAACAGATAATAATAAGAGCTAGCGACATCTGTGTGCAGAGGACGCACCCACCCGTTACACCGATAACTACAGTGCTGCAGGCTCCCTGTAATTGGACTTCCAGCTTGTTGGAAGTCAGCCATGCAGTGCATTTAAAATCTTACTCAAGTAAAAAATAAATAAGTAGCCTGTTATCAGTTAAATCCACTTAAAAGTATTACAAGTACTGTAGAATTCACACAGCAGTGTCATACAGTGTGTAGATTATATTCTAAGAGTGTTAATAATGACGCATCCATGTGTATCCAGCATTTTACTGTAGCTGGTGGAAGTGGAGCTCGTTTAAACTACTTTATGTACTGTTGTGGCGTTCACTCTCCAAAAGCCCCAATATTATGTAGACAATAGACCTTATTTTCTTAAAACGAGTAAAATAAGGTAGTGATGGTAATTAAGAGTAATCTCAACTTGTTCTTTAATTCAAACAAGTTTGTCTAAAAAGCGACCGTTATCTTTAAACAAGCTGTATGAGGAATGTTGTGGCTCTAGAATTATTAAAAAAGGAAACCTGTATTTAGAAAATACAAATTACTTTGAATCAGAAACCGTCTGCTCTCTTCTTACTGGACTGATTGGGCTTAGCACCTGTTAAGAAAATAAGGGGGTTAGGACTCGATTTATTATAGTATTACTAGTTTCACTATTATCTTCCATCCTTGTTTTACACTGACTTAAAAAAACTTCCAGGTTGTTGCTGCCTCTGGCAAAACCTGGTTACTTGGTGGTCTGTGGTAGGCAGTTTGAATGAGTCTGCAGACTTGATGTGGGACCGTGTGGGACCCTGCGCTTGCGTCATCTCCACCATGTGTCCGTGTGTGAAAGGGTGCGTAAGGTTGGGACAGTGTGTTGAAGGATATTTGTGTTCCAGTGGGAGGTGATGTGATAATGATGGACAGTGTTTATGTCAGGATGTCCATTCATTTTCTTCAGGGAGCTGAATAGGAACTGACATATTTCACTGCTAATTAACACCTGCACAGTTGCACTCAGCTCTACATTAGAGCTGCAATGGTTAGTCCCATAATCGATTAATAGTTTCAGTCATTTTTCAAGCAAAAATGTCTAAACATTTGCTGGTTCCAGCTATCTGAAAATAATCATCCGATTAATCGATAAGGACAATAACTGTTAGTTGCAGGCATACTCTGCATTAAAGGTCTAGTGTTCCCAGGGCCCATCAGGAGGTTTTAGGGTTTGTCCTAGCAGAATGAGGAATGCTTTAGGGAAACTGCTTTAGGTTTGTAAGACATTCACACATTTGTTGTTTGATCTGTTATTTGACCAAAATAAGTTTTATTAGGCAGTTCTGAGATGGAATTCCATGAAGCACAGATAAATCAATTTCATCAGGGTCTAAAGTGTGTCTAATCGTACATCATTGATCATTATTAGAGAAACTTAAGCCACGAGATGAGACAAGATTTTAACAGTATTTTAAAGAAATCTTTAAACTTTAATGAATTATCTGAAAATTTTGAGCATTACACACTTTATTTCCTGCATTCTGATGACATTTTCTGCACCGGTTTATGGTGATTTTTTAAAAAATTTGTGTAAAGAGGAACACATAATTCAGATGGCAGGTGACAATTAAAAATCTATAGCCTAACTATAACAGAATATAATGCAGTGCAGCTCTCTGTCATTCTGTGTTGCTTTCAGATCTGTTTCTCCTGTAGATCGACTTTTCTCCTGTAATATCAGCCCTGCTGATTCATGATTTAATCTTCTCTCTTCTTTGTGTCTTTGTTTGGGGAAGTAACTGCTTTAAATGTGGCACCTTTTCACCTCAATGATAAATTATTGTTATTTTTTCAGTTAGAAACTTCTGGACTTTAATAGCTCCTGTGTTTCAGCAGGTTTTCTGCTCATGTTCCAAACTTTCTGCAAATTCACAGTCTCTCACATATCTGTGTTCTCTGACATGTCCAGAAAAAAATCATAATATAAAGACAAACTCATCATTTGATTAGAAGTCTACCTGCCCTATACTCTTCTGTGCATTACGTTATTAATCCGCTGAAAGTAATGTTATCCCTTCCGACCGTTTGATCAACACAGTTTTGGGACTGAATGTTGCATTTGAAACCCAAAGTAACTGAAACGCTTGGGATCATGCAGAAATCTCACCACAAATCCACACACGTTAACTTCAGCAGGTCTGATAAAGTGCAGCTCACAGTCCCTAAAACAGCAAGGCTGCGCTTCAGTAGATCTATGTTGCAAAACTCTACCAGCTACGTTACCACTCGCCACAGCTGTCTGGACTCATAATGCGACTGGTGGGGTTGATTACTATCAGGGTGTACACTGGTGTGGCATCAGCTGGCCGGAGTTGATTAGCTCTGCAAGATCTTATCAGTTATACATTTGTATTTCACCGTGTGAGAAAATGAATCTGTGGCTTGACTGGCAGAATGTGAAAAATGGCAATTGTGTGAGTCTCGAGAGACAGCTTTTTACCTGATAAGATATTTTGTCACAATTTAATCTCGCAAGATCTACAGGAGATCTCATCACACGTCTAATCGTTATACAAAAAAATTAGACACCCATTTGGTTAGTAAGGAAATAAGATGGGGAGAGAGGGAGGGAAGGCAGGAAAGGAAATCATCCCAGCATGCAACCACAGTAAGGAAATTACCAACAATGCTTAAAATGTGCAGTTATTAGACAAAGTTAAGAATGTTTGTTTGCTGGAACTAGCCCTAATGCTAGTTGTTAAAGCAAAGTGCAGGTCCGAGCTGAGTGCCTGACATGGCATCACATTGTCTCAATCCTCAAAATGAGTAAAAACCATACTAACAAAAACAACACATTATCTCCCAAAACCTGGTCAAAATCCCACTTGGAATTATGTGTATCTCAGTTTTTCTGGCCTGGCAGGGTTCTTCCCAAAGCTTTTTTGCTCAGTCTAAATGATGTGCTGAAAGGCCAGTCAACCTCACTGGACTCCTCGCTGTGAGGATCAGGCTGCCTGTAGTGAGTAATCAGGGAAGCCTCAGGCTGAGAACTAACTATAATGTTATATGTTCTTTTTCAGTAGTAGCTGGCTAAGCAAGGTAGCGGTTACTCTCTCCTGCTCCTCCTGGGGAATGCCTTCGCATTACTTAGTCTCTTAGGTGGATGAGCCTCGAATACCTCCACAGGGAGGTTTCCAGAGGGCATCCTATTCATATGTCTGAACCACCTTAACTCGCATCTTTCCATGTGAAGAAGCAGCACTTCAGAAAGTGCTCAAGCTCGGAGGAGCCCCAGCACCTTAAAAAGGAAATTCACGTTTGGTTGCTTGTAACTGATTGATTTAATTCATTTGAATCAGGAACAAAATTAGCACGTCATTTTTCTATTGAGATATTTATTTTGTTGAGGAAAAGGGACTGAAAAAATATCATAATTTTACTCATCATATTTGTTGAAAAAAAGATTATTGTTTTGAAAGTTCTTGCTCAGATTTGTGAACCGATCGACTGTTTGTCATCAAGTGTTTGTCATGTTCTGACCGTAAAGGAAAGTTTAAAACCACATTTAACCATCTGGTTTCTTCAACTTTCACTCAGGAGCATAAATCAGCCTTTAAACGATGTGGCATTTATTGTGATGTATCAATATGAAATGATATTAAATCTTTTATCATGATAACATTTTTGGCCACATCGCTCATCATTCTTTTAGTCATTACCCAAAGTGATTTGGAACTGTGCCAATAGGATTTTATGTATAATTCTTGCCACTTTCGTGCCATAATAATCCCAGAATTAGAATAGTAAACCCAGCATTTAGACCACTATATGACATACCGGCCCTTTGATAAAGGACATTTAAGAATGGTTTAGAGCTGCAATGACTAGTTGATTAATGGATGAGTTGCTAAAAAGAATATTTATCAACAACTGCTTTGATAATCAATTATTACCATCAGAAATTTTTCAAGCAAAAATGCCAAACATGCTTGCTGGTTTTAGCTTTTCAAATGTGAGCATTTGCTGCATCTCTTTTTAAATATATGATAATAAATAAAATACTTTACAAATATTTAAATTATTGATTAACTTGGTAGTGATTTTCTAGAATAATTGTTTCTAATTAATTGTGACAAATGCCTTTTTCCAGAGTCCAGAGTGATGGCTTCAAATGTCTTGTGTTGTCCGACCAACAGTACAAATACAGTTAGGTATCGGAAATTGTTTTCAAGCTGGAACCATCACCAAATGTCCAAGAACCGTGGATTTATTTAAGACATGTGCATTTCCATTCTGCATATGTTTCAGTCACGCTTGTGATTGAACCGCGGTGCGCATTTTACAATCCATAAAAGTTGTACTTGTCTCCCAACAAAAGCATGTGAGAAGAGAGTAGTTCTGTTTACATTCCTGGACCATAGTGGACTCCAGCAAATGATCAAAAATTTGGCTTAGCTTCACTAAAAAAAGCATTTACTTCACAGGGCGGGAATCTGAAGGAATGCACCGTGTGCAACGTTTTGCAATCTTCCAGCTTCAATGACGCCCCAGACACAGCTAAGGTTAACTATAGCAACGTCTCATGCTCAGGTACAAAACTCAGATGAGCTTCACCTTACAGTAAATGATTGATGTCTAAAAACAAGTTCCTAGAGACACCCCACTGTTACAGAAATTCCTTTCACTTTAGCCATGAAAGGGAAGATGAGCAAGGAGAAAGTGGATGAATGTCAATGAGAGGAGACGTGATTACTGGTGAAGGGGATGAAATCCAAACCGAGATTTGATCAGAGCCGGATTTGATAGGTAGAATCTGAATCAGCTAAGTGTTATCCTCACCTTAAAGGTGCCGTAGAATGGAAAACTGTTTCCCTTTGACATAGTTGAATAAAAAGTGTTGAGCATGTAACTGACACACCGTGATACTCGTCATTGTTTCCTCCTTCATATGTAAATCTCACACACCCAAACTAACCCTGAAAAACAGGCGAATGTTGACGTTACATTTACATCTGGGATGTTTACGCCCCCAAAATTACAGAGAACAGCCCACGTTCCAGAGTTAGCGGTCAACAACAAAGCTCATAGAGCCACAGCTGTGAGTTGTACAGTGAAGGAAAAGTAAATATTTTCTGGTTTTCCCAATAATGTAATCTGGCTGCTCTGCCTGAAGTCTGTGATTTATAAAGTTACTACAGCTTGCTAACCTCTAGTTGTTGCTAACGGTAACTGCTGTTATCAGGTGGCTCTGAACCAGCAGTCCAAATTTTCTGTACTAGTGTTAGAGGTGTAAACACCAACACCCCCAAGAAGCACTAAGCTTCCAGTCCGGGCAGAATCTGCCATATGATGGCTCGCTGCACAGCTAAGTGAGTAGCTAACTTGGAAGGGGCTGTTGTTAGAAGTAGTAAGCTGTTAAAGTAACCAGTAACATAAATTTCATAAATCAGTGGAGGCAGAGCAGCCTGAGAACATCAGAAAGAGAACCGCACAGTATTTCTCCATCAACTACGAGGGAGGGCTTAAAGAGACAGGAGCTAAAACAAAGTGATCAGACAGAGGGTGAAAAGAGGTGCTGAAGCAGTGAACAGTATGAGAAAAATAATGTATTTTTTGAACATTAAAGCATGTAAACATGTTTTAGTAGAAACCTTAAATACAAGTATGAACCTGAAAATGTGCATTCTACGGCACCTTTAAAGCCCCCCTCCAGCCAGTTTTAACTGCCGTTTTTGCTAAACGTTCTTTCTCAAACAGGGAATGGGGGTGTGGTTAATAGTCGGATGCAACATTACCATGACAACCAAAAACTGACCGGCTGGAGTGTTCACTAACGATATGCTGTGTTAACATCACTACACTGTAAAGTTTAGTCCACTTTACTGTCTGGCAGGAGCAGCTATTACTTACCCATGACAGAAACTAATGTGCGCCTATCAGCAGTTATCAGTCATACAGTCACACACTGCACACGATAAATCCCACTAAGTTTTATAGTGCGCTTACTTTACCGCGGGGGTGTGGTGGGGAGCCTCCGCCAATGCATTGGTAAAACGGCCGTCAGTAAAATGCATGCTGCAGACTATAAGACGGTGGCAGGTGAAAGTGCGACGCGTTTTCTGTCATCTGTCCTCCAACACCACACGAACAGACGCCATAATGAACATACCTACTGTAAGTTTTAAGTACATTACATGATAAATTGGTTAGTTAGCTCACAACGATGTTTATTGGTTTGATGCTCTGACTTAACAAGGCGTGAAGGCGCAACAGTTTTTTAATGAGGCATGACAGTGCGCCTGCGCAAGCTTGGAGAATGACGTTTGACTTATGGAATTTACTAAAGTCATACGTCACCACCCCGTTTTAACAACTAAGCAACTTTTGCAACTTTGAGCACAAAATTGAGCTATTTCTCAAAAAATATATGGCGAACTATGTGGGTAATCAACACTGTAAAGAAGTGACTCAGAAAAATATGAAATATCATAGAAATGTCAAAATACACTGGAGGGGGGCTTTAAGTATTTTGGAAATAACTGACGTTCGCTGGCTGTGGAGGAACATTGCTTGATACAAGTAATTGAATACATGGTCACATATACTGTAGGTCAAACCTCGCTATAGTAAAGAGCTGGAATAATCTTGAGGACTTTTTGAACAGTAAATATGGAAATGTGCGAGGAGACCATGTGATGCAAGGAGATTTGATATCTGTCTTATGAAAGAGTGCGGACACAGTCAAACATGTGTTTATCTTGCTTGATCATGTTTCATAAAGGAGGGCAGTATGATGGTAATCAAGCTGTTATATTGGATTTGGTTATATCTGAACAAATAGTATGATTTTGTGAGTATAGTGCAGGCCTGTCTCTGCTTGTGTGTTCATATGTAGCATGTGATTGCAAAAACATCTGCCATGAGAACTGCTGACAGTGGTGACGACACATGCGCACACTTTTGTGTACAGTGCACAAACAAACACACATAGTGCTCATTGAACAGCATGCAACAGAAGTATAAGAGGGTCTTTCAAGTGGCCGCTTTCAGAAATCAGTAGTGTAATCTGATTTGCCTGAGCAATTGCTTGCTGTGTATTATCATAACTTATACACCAGTCAGAGATAAGGAGGCTGAAGATTTATGCTTCTCCTGCCAGCTTATTTATCTCAATTTATGTCTGCTTGTGTTCTTCACAGCGCTATATCTGCTTGTTAGGACATAGAGAATTATGCCAATACCATGGCACAGGTCTCTCAGGGTCAAGCCCATCACTTGTCTTTGACTTGTCTAAACACATGCCAGCTATCAAGAGCATACATGTCTTAAGGTGTTAGTCGATGAGAAGCGTCTTGATTGACAAACCATCAATCTCAAACTTCATTCGGGAACTGCGTCGTGTCACCAGGACGAACATTTCAGGGGATTTTTGCAACATGGACCTTCCCTTTTGAGAAAAATAAGATGACCAAAAACCAGATTACTTGAAGAAGAATAGGAGAGGAAAATGGTGGACAAAATGATTAGAGATTAAGATTACAGGATGTCGTCTGTTGCTTAACATAACTGGGTTCATCATCACTGCAGCGCTCGAAAGAGAGAGGAACATTCTTTGCCATTTCCAGACACTCCAAACCAGAAGTTGAGCTATTTTTGGCCCTAATTTGATCAGAGCACAGAGTAATGTTTTATTGTTACACAACAGCTCTAAGTAAAGGTAAACCTAGGCCACTTATAATGTCTTAGAAATAAGAGACAAAGGACAGTGAGATGGAAGATGAAACAGATTGAATCTCTCACCCGTTTGGGTTTTATTTAACATAGACATCTGTAAATGAGCAATGGCTCCGGGGCCAGCATTCGCCTATTCTAATCAGTGTTAACGTTAGTTATTCTGGAGCATACACACACACACACACACACACACACACATTGATGAGTCTTGCTTGCAGGCTAATTGAAATCTGGACATGGATTATTCATGCCTGGTTGATGAGCCTGGGGAGTCTCCTCACTATGAATTCCAGACAAGTTGACCTAGATGTACAGTGTGTGATATGATATGATTTTGTTTTGATTGTTGCTGAGATGAAAAATGCTTCATATTGTGCCTGGTATTTTTATGACCTATGTAAAGGTGCACACATTTAGCTTTACATTTAGTACATTTAGCTGACAGTTTTCCCTTTCCCATTTGACACATAGCCAGTGCAGGTAATGCACAACATCAACCTCTTAGATCACCATAATTACAAACGAGTATTAAAAACTGCATGTGAGAGTTATAAGCCAACAACACATTTCTGACCAAATAAATAATAAATGCATAACCCATGTACAAATGTTTAATCATTGAAGGACGAATGGGTTCTTCCGTCTTCGTGGAGTATGACCTATAAATTATTATTTTTTTGACCAGGTTTCAGCAGCAGAGTAAACTAGGGATATTAACATTTTTTTTCTTTATCCATTAATCTGCCAATTAATTTCTCATTTACCTGATAAAACGTTTGGTCTATAACATTACTGAAAATGGCAGTGAAAAATGACAGTCCAATTTCCTTAAGCCTAAACATACACAACACACATTCAAATGACTTGTGTTGTTCGTCTGCATGTCTAAAACCCAAAGATATTAAAGTTTACCATGACATAAGGCATTAGGTTTGAGCAGAAAAACTTTCAGTATGTTTGCTTGAAAAATGTCTTAGAAAATCTGAAAATTATCAAAATAATTAATATTATATTTATAGTCATTTGCTTGTCAATAAACTAAATAATTGACTCATGACATCAGCTCTAATGTAGGAATATGCAAGTATGTTAATGTACTAGAAAGTCAGATGATTGAATGTAATGTCACAGGGTTTTGCAAAGTCTGTGGAGGAGCAATAACTTTACGTGGGATAATTGACTCTAGGCATGTGCACACATAGACATAAGGGGCTTCACCGCCTTTTTCTTCCTCATGAGTGCCCTTTTTTCGGGGGGGCTTCTTTAAAAATAAATGAATACAGTATTTATTCCTGCTTTCGCCCAGCTTCCCTGTCAACAAATATATTTATTAGAAAAAAAACCTAACTATCAGGTCCGAAGATGAGACTTTGTCAAGTTCCGATGCCCTCTCTCTCTCCCTCTTACTCGCTCCGTGTCCCTCCCCAGCAGCACAACAACACAGACAGACAGACAGCAGCCCCTTCCAGCTTCTGGCTTGTGTGAAGGTGAGTGGTGACGAACAAAAGACTACCAGTGCCTCGAGTTTACCGCTAATTAAACAAAAGGCAAATATAGGACTATACTTGCTAACGTGCGTGACTCATGAGCCAAGCTAATGTAAGAAGTTAGCTAAAGTGAGGCAATATCTCATGGACATACAGGTTAATGTACTGTACTTAATGGAGGCAGTACAGGTGAACACAGTCACATTTGTGTCTAAGAACATCAACACAATCACCACATTAATATGCAAATTAGGCGTTAACTAATTAAAATATGTTCATTTGCATACATTTGACAAGTCACTGCGGGTGAATAGGATAAACAAAATAACTAAACTTTATCAGTTAATGACTTACGTCAAGAGTATTTTCCTCTGAAATGTTCTGAGTAAATATGCAGATTAGCTTGTTTTGGTTAGTTTAGAATAAATCTATAACACATTAGGGTAGTAGGCTTAAAACCAGGTTAAAGGCGTATTCTTGAAGTTTAGAGTAAAAGAAGACATGGAAGCAAAATAGACCAAAAATTGACCACTATGAAAAAGTGTCCTGCCTTAAACAGTAACTTCATAGTTTTGATCGTAAGCTCCCTATCTAATAAATATCCATTCTATTAGTTTGCTGTTTGCTGATAGATCCTGATACAGACAACCCTCCCTCAAATGTGAAACTAAGTCTATGTCACCATCAGTAATTGTGTGTGTGGTAAGTGTAATATAATAGCAACAATAATAATGTATTTGATCAATACATGAATGTATTCAGGCAATTCAGTTTTCTGTTGCTTGGCTGTGTGAAGCTGAAAGTGATCTTTACTCATTTGGAATCTTGCTTGTGAAACAAAGTATTTGAATAAAATGTATTTTAATGCCTGCAGCCCAGCAGAGTGTAGATTTTTTTGTGAATTTTGAAGTGTATTCCAATAACACCAAAATAATTAGAATAATTCATTGCCTTGTGAAAAATAAACAAATTATTAGTGTAACTATGTCATTTATTCCAAATAAATAGTAGTAGCATAGAAGACGTGCACACTGTGGCATAGTTTCTTTTGCTAATGCCTGCGTCTGTGATAAACCAAGTGAATACTAAAGAAGACCATGGTCTCTGAGTGAACTGATATTTTGTAGAAAAGTAAAAATGTTGAGTATAAAACCATTACGTGAGTGTGAGGGAATTAAAATAAATTGGAAGGAAGGAAGTGTTGCATTAATATGTTTAATGTTTAAAAAAAATTATATGAGAAGTGCCCTTTTTTTCACTGGAGCCCCTGGCCACCAAAATGGCTGTGCTCGTCCCTGAATGACTCATTTTGTCATTGTCCAAGCAAAAACATTTTACATATTCGGTGCAAACTAAATTTTACTGACTACAGTTTGATGAGCAGTCTAAAACCAAGGCAGCAGCACATTTTGGTGTAGGCATTTTAGAATTTAAATCTGACTTTTACACAGACAGACATTTAATCATCCCTCAGAGCCAAATCAGTCACAAAAGAGGTAGCAATAACTGTTTTTGTTTTGAGTGGGGCGTGATTCTCACTTCGTCTCATTTAGTTGAACTTGCTCTTTTCAACAGAATGTCACCAGTGCTGTCATTATCACTGTCTAGTTGGCTTCACCACCCATACTGGAAACAGCAACTTAATGAATATTCCTTGATTTTGGGAAATGTACAACACTATAATCTACACAAGGTAGATTGAGGAAAAGTTGACATACAAAAAGCATTCGGTCTAAATGAAATGATTGGTCGTGCTTGTTACAGTCCAGTGACAGCCACAGAAACCGGATTTAAAAAAAAAAATTGATTTATTGATTGCAGTGGGGGTATGTAGAAAATTTCAACAAATATCAAAAAGCTTTTACTAGCTTCAAGCAACTCACAATACATGTCTCACAATGACATTTCATCCATTTGACTACTTTTTATTTTTGCTCTCAAAAGCCAGCAATTTCCCAAAAGAAATAACAAATCTTTTCAGAGGGAATGGTTTCCATTTTAAAAACAAATTAACTGATCCAGAGTGGTAATGAAAATGCAATTGCCTGTGACAGTCAAATTCTCGTTTCCCGTTTGACTTGACTCGGCCTACGCGTGGGAAGATGAAGATCTGCTGCCCACAAATTACCTGCTCGCTTCTTCACTCATAATGCCGCTGTCTCCTGAGAAGTTCATGTTGTAATGTTCTTCTGCCAGTTCTGATTAAGACTAGGGAGACCACCTCTGCATCACTGATCAGGAACACTCATTAAAAAAAGGGAATGTGTCTTATATGAGTCAAAATCATGCAATAGAGTTGTAAAACCTATCTCACTTCTTATACACAATCCGTGGCATGAAATCCTGTGAGATCTATAGATAATTTGAAGTTGATGCCTTGGGTTGGGAGCACAGTGGGGGTAAAGCAGAGTGTAGTTATCTCTGGCAAGCGAAGCCTGGAGGGGATCATGTGTTTGGTCATGTGTGTGTATGTCTCTCTGTATCTGTTCAGTCTAAAGTCGCATACTACTACAGCCTAAAATTTGGGGGCAAATTTGCGACTATATGCTCAAGGAGCTCTCGTGGTGGCAGTGATTATCAATTTTTGAAAAACCTATTTCATTGATTGAGCCTATCCTAAAGCTCAGACAAGGCATTTCTTGCAATTGGCTAGGGTCAAAACAAGGCTAACCTTGTCTGTTGCAGGCCACACACGCCTATGTCATGGCTCAAAAACTGACATCCGTCGTTTGGCCGGAGTGACGAGTGAGATTCAGCTTTTTTTCTGTTTGGGAGGGGAGAGGGAGGTAGGGAGGGGTTTGTATTCATTGTTTGGACTCATTGTCCCATTTATCTTTTCCTTAATAAGTTTATACACTTTATTTAAGTTATAAACTTAAGGTTGTAAAATCCTTGGCCGATTAATCAGCTGATATGATACAGTGCCTACACTCTGGTGGCCCATAAACAAAAAATGTCTGCAGACACATCTGCAGAGCCTTGTCAGTGTGGCTGCTGTGGAACAATGGTTAGCGCTCTCCATTGTGAGTTTTGGGAAGGTGGTGGAAAAGTTAGTTTGGAGACCTAAATTTCCTCAGTCACAATAGTCTTTTCTTACCCAATGCATTTTTCTATTTCTTTAATCAATTAAAAATCCTTCTAAAACAGTCCTGCACTCCATGTCCTCCACCCACATTCCCCCAGACACACCAGGCGGAGATGGGCACTCTTCCTGTTTGTTACTGCGATCACTTGAGTTGGACTGGAAGATGCAGCCATGTCCACACACAGCTAATAAAGTGTATTTGAAATCTACCCTGATGCTTCTAGAGACCAAAGGCTTGAATATTTTGGTTTCCCCTCTGATGGCCAGAGCAGGTTGATACAGCTTGAGAGAGAGGGGGGAAAAAGGAATGTGGGGAAAAAAAAAAAGGATGTGTGCGATAAAGCTGCTTGACCTGGTGGGGATGTCAGTGATAGACTCGGGCTTTGCAAGACGGCTGTGTAGTGAAGCGTGGAAATGCCAATAGCTTTTGTGATCCAAGTCTTCACCTCATCGTTTGGAGGCTATTCCCCAAATCCAATGTGTGTAGTGTGTGTGTCAAGTGTGTGTGCTTCAGAACAAAAAACAGTGACTGCCCATGGTTGAGTGTCTTAAGTAGTTCCCAGCAGTGCTCTTGAATTGTATTAATCAGAAATCAGCTAACATATTGCAGTCTGTCTGTTTGTTTGCTGAAAGGGTGCTTGCAAGTATGCCTGCTTCAGAACGGGACTAAATGGCAATTAGCTGTGGTGTTTAGGAGCTCAAGAGATCATTCGGGCACAGCTGTCAGCAGGCCACTTGCATTAGTGGCAAATTTGTTCTGCAAAATGGAGGAGATTGCTTGTCTTGCTTTAAGCAGGGAGACATCCAAATTCTACAGACCGATAAAGATTACAGGGTCAGTCTCTGTGACCATGTTTGACCTACCTGGGCTTTTCACAGTAGGATTTAAAGTAGACATTTACACTTATTACGTAACACTTTTATCTTTTTTTTTTCTTTCTTCCTTTCATTTGAAGTTTATTTCTGAATTTTTGTTATTTCAACATTTTAATTGTACCTCATTCACTACATAATTTTAGTGTTTACCCACTACTTTAATCGTTCTCTTTTCCTCACACTCGCACACAGCTACGCCTCTGCTGCCAACACAGCAGCGTGCCCCGCCTCTTTTTGTATCTCGCTCCCTATATGTGTCTGATCTGTCAACTTTCTCCATCAGTAGTACATTTTATAAAGTCTGTGAAAAAACGCAGAACTCGTCTTCTGCATTTTTCCACCCGCGATTTAATTTACAGCAGCAGGTGCACTGGTGTGTCCGCTGTCACTTCACAATGTCAGTGTGTTGTAACATAATAGGTAACAACTCTGTGTTTCTCTGCAAAATGCTAAAATGGGCCAACAAATACACCATTAACATGTGTGGGAAACACTGGCAAATCTTGGAGGATTACAATCTTTCCAACTAATCAAAGTTTGCCCACCACTGTGGCAACCAAGGGAGGCTGGTGATTCTATGGATGTAGTTTTGGAAATCACATCAAATATTAATTGCCAAGAACAGCGTGCAAGCTAGGGTAATAGTGAAGTGTTACAGGCTTAAACATAAGCTGTTTATGTAGTCTAGCTGTTTAGCTTAGTTAGCCGCTTACCTTAAAATATTACACATTCTTGTAAACTGGCTGATTCAGACCAGCCCATCCTTTCTCTACCAGTGGTACCTACAGGCAGCGAATTACATCAGATCTGTCTGATGTCTGTAATTCATACTGTCAACAATTTTCATATAAGTGCATTGCTTCAAATTGCACACCCTTTGACATAGAAGTACCATCAGGTATTGTGAATTTAGTGGAGTCAGGGCTAATTTAGCAAGCTAACTGAGCATACAGCCATCAGATGGGACCACTGGAGTTGCTGGTGGTATTTTGGTGAGCAGGTGTTGAGGTAATTACATGCTGCTGATTGGCTGTTGGAATATGAGCTGCTCTGCCAGCAAGGCTCAACAACATCCCACAAGCTATACAGTCAATAACAGACAGCTTGTCTGGACATAATGGTTTAGTGTAAGGGTTTGCTTTATTATGGTTATGGTGCAGCGAATGTGTCATCTGTCCATTTTATCATATATGGATGTTTTCCATTCATATTATTATATATTTGTACTCACTCATACAACATTATAATGCTAGTCTTGATTCTATACTGTTAAATTCTTATTTTATTTTCCTTGTGCCAGGAGTTGGTATTAAAAGGTTGAAATGAACGGCATTTCTGGAAAATAGATGTATCAGATTTCAGTTCTTCTAACCAATTTTATCACATTTGTCAAATTGTAGTTCAGTTTCTTGCAATATTATTTATCCATCCTTTTCCTAAACTGCTTCTCCAGTTCACAACACTCCCCATCCTATCCCAGCGCACATTATGCAAATGTCGCTGGAACTGTGTCAGCTACCCAAATATCTAGAGAGTGTGTGTGAGTGTGCATTTCTGATAAAAGCCATTGTTATTCTGGTGTGTTTCTGTTGATTTATGCATTGGTGGTAATGCCTGTATCGGGGCATGTGTACATGCATGCCAACATTTGCATGTGTCCATGTGGTGTGTGGAAATGTCAACACATACTTGACAGAGCTTGGCACAGATGGTCTTCCTGTCACTGTCGACTCTTCACACAGCTTGACACCGGATGAACCTCAGAGAGAGAGAGAGGCAGTGGTTTGGATTCAACAAGGAGCTGTGAGAGGAGCATAGAGGTTTATCAGGCTAAGCATCACAGCTTCCATTTGTCCAGCAAACACATTTTTAATATGAGAACAGAAGAAGTCTCTTGGATGGGAGGTGAAACGTCTAAAAGTATCTTCAATCAAGTCCAGTTGCCCTTGATTTTAACCCTCCTATGACCCTGATAACTGAGAGTCTTCACAGAATGCAAAACCACCTATTCTGTGTTTTCCTCTTGTAAATTTTGTTTTACGATCAGTCATTGGAAAGACTGTGTAATCATTTGATGGATAAATCCAGTTGCAACAATTCAATAATAAATTATTACAAATGTGATCAGTTTTAAGAAATTTGATGTACCATGCAAAAATGCATAGAAATATTTATATGTATGTATATTTACATGTATACATGTGCAGGTATTTATGGGGACAATTTGCAATACATGTATTGCAACAGTAGGATATTAAAATACTGTTTAATAGGGGACAATTTACAATGGATGCATTGCTAAAATACATGTATTGTGAATTCTCCCCTACAGATGATCTTATGCGGTACAGACTCCAAATGCTGTTCCAACACAAGTGGGTCTGATGTGGCCGCTGTCACATGGGCAACACTCCTTCTTGTTTACCATGCTTGACCAGACTTTTAATTTTTTCCCAATGGAATATCTGATTCCACCCACACAGCCAAGAAGTTCACAAGCTCTTGTCCTGCACCTGCCGATGTGCTTGCACTTTTGAGAGTTTGTTGAAGTTAGTGGTGGTATAGCAGAAATATCATAACATGATTTATTTAAGGCAGGATCTGGCTTTTTTTGCCTGCTTGCTTGGCTCTGGTTCAGATGCCCAATCTGGCGCCGCTCCCTGCCATTATCTTGGCCTGAAAAACGCTGGTCCTTAAGTAGAGGTGTAAACACTAAACACACTACCCGGGTGCTCCAAACTCAGCTATGTCTATCCCATTATTTGCACGGCTAGCTGAGCTAATTGACTGCAGCTAGTTAGCCATGGTTAGCAGTTACTTTAGCAACAAGTAACACTATCTGTTCATCAGCAAACTCCGGAAATCACAGTGAGTTGAGGCATGGCAGCCGGGGAACATGGGAACTCAAAGACGGCCAACAGTTACAGTGTTGCCTATGTAGACCGAGTAAACGTCGGGCAGCAAAGCAGCTGGCTTGCGATGTTGAGACAGCAACTGTCAACTGCGTGTATGAGCCATAGAGCTAAAATTGATAGAATGTGCGCTGTAGCATGATACTAGCGGTGTCTCTGAAAAGGCAGATTGTGGAGAGATTTGAATCATTCACATTCTAATATCGTAATTTCGCACACCCTAGATAAAGGAGCTCTTGTTAGCATGCTGACTCTCTTCGATATGACATAGTGTGTGTGTGTATGTGCACAAGTCGCTGGGCCCTGCCCTCTGTAAAAAACTGGTAAATGAAACCAAAACAGTATAGTTGTTTTCTGTTTGTTATGCTGTGGACAAAATGTTTACAGTTGATTCCAATTTTATTATCAAATTCTGCGAATCCATCCACGTTTTCTTCATTGCGGAAATCAAAGGCCCCTACTTTATTCACAATGGCTGCACTTTTATTATGAAAGAGAGTGAGAGCATACAGTAAATATTGCAAGAGGTGTAGCATGATTGGCTGTTATGCACTAGCTGCTCTCCTGGTTTAATTCATTTGCAGTGCATTTTGCATGGAAACCCAGCTATGGATCCTTATGTGCATTACCCTGCACACACATGAAGCCCATACAGCATGTGTGTCCAGTCTGCTGCCTGCAGACACAGCAGTATTTTTTAACTTTTTTCCCAGATGTATCTGATCATAACTAATGTAGATCCCTGCTAGTGATGCATGGGTCTACAGTTTTGCAGGGACAGCTGCTCAAACATTGTTTGTTATATTGTCATCATGTAACCTTCACATTTCCTCTGACCCCACGGTTGAAGCATAAATATATGCTAATAATCTTCATCCTAGTTAGATTGATAGCAGCATGTGTTCTTTCACGCACTCGTAAAAAAAAACTGGAAGACTATTAACTTACGTTACAAGTCGTGGCGGATATTTTACGCACGGACCAGGTAAAGCGACAGTCAACACAGAGTGTACATGGTGGTTTCAGTTGTTTATAGGCTGAGTCATCAATAAGCCGACGTGTGGCTCACCTGCTGGCGTGATAACGGATCGTTGGTGGATATACACGGAAAAAAGACGAGTTCTAAGTCTTTTAGGCAACTTTATAAAACATGCTGCTGATGGAGAAAATGGAGCGGATGGGGAGAGGCGGGGCAAGCCGGCGGGGTGTTTACCTGAGGTGAAGGTGTGTGTGAGTGTGTCAGAATGTGGGGAGAAGAGAATTCCGTGGCAGGTGCAAAGCATAGGCTACTTAAAAACAATAATAACAATGTTCATGGTCATTAAAACCTGCTTTCACAGGGTGGTATAATGTGAACATGAGATTTTTTTTGCTGGGGGTGCGGAGGTTTTACATTCATGATGCCGGCTCAACGTCGTGATGTCTCTCAGCCATCGCTGATGGACGATGATCATGGTTTTATATAATTTAGAGTAAGTATAGTCTTGCTGTCCTTTTGTGTCTGCGTCATTTTGATTATGGTTTTCTGATGGTCTGTGCAAAAAGACAATGTATATTTTGCCCTTCTGCAAACCAGTTTCCAGTCTTGTTACCCACTACTGTCATTCACCATCCATTGGAAAGAATGACTTCCTGTCTTTGCTAGTAGGGCAATGTGTGTACTGTGTCACTACACCATGAAGCACAAAAAGAGCCAGCAGCAATTAGTACAAGCAGGTGGGAGAGGCAGAGAGATTGATAGAGCAATAGAAAGAAATAAAAAGACAGCGAACCCGGCTGTCTGTCTTTGCCTTTGATGGGCCTGCCTTTCAAGCTAGCGTTGCCTAGTTACAGTGAGCAGAGGATTCAGGAAGGAGGGGAGAGAAAGAGGGGGTTATGGCTCTCAGCTGGGTGCAGAGTACATAGCTGCGTTTCCACCAAAAGTACTGGGGACTTTGAAGTCCTTGGATAACTTTTCAAGGAACTAAAAGGTTCCTTCAGTCCACCGTGGTCTAAAGTTAAATTAACCAGCTGACGTAGGCTGTAGGCCTATACGCCATACAAAGCGATGCATAGGCATCATTATTTAGTAACTGCTCTCCATGAGCAAAAATTTATAAATGAACGTCAGATTTGATTGGAATATAATGAAAACTCCATCAGCTGTTTTATGTAAACACACCGCTGCACGCTGGCTGCTATTTCTGAGCAATACGTGTAATGCAAACGTTCAATCTCAGGTGGTAGATTGTAATTTATTGGTTTGCAAACAATGGTGGAAAAGAGGAGTAGTCGTAATAAAACAGCAGACAAGCTCGATTTAAAGTCAGTAACCTTCACTGACATGAAGATATCACCGTGGACATTATCATGAGCATTCACTATTTTCTAAATTCTATAGACAAAGCGATCGGTTAGTCATAAGTTGTAGCTCTAACTAAAGCTCTCATCCGCTGACATGGATTACTTGTTAATCAGGCAGTGTTTCTTTTTTCCCTAGCAGTTCTGATGGTGAAGTGGCACTGCTTTCATTTGTCTCTTCACCCATTGTGCTTCTCTCTACACATGCTAGCTCACCATTTCTTTTTCTGTATTCCACACAAACTGTTGTTTCTGCTTAAGAAAACACACAGGACTTTTTGTTTCTGGAAATCAACAGACTCTGGACATTCAGAACAGCAAATGTAAAGGCTTACAGGAAATGTTTGTAGGCCAAATCACTTTGGATTCAAAGGTTAAAATAGCAGAATCTATGTTACGTTTGGCAGCTTTAAGTCTTAATGATTCTTTACTTTTTATAAATAACCTCAATAAACTAGTATTTTTCTACTAATATAGTAGAATAGCTAATTTTACACTACCATTATATCAAACTATAATGTTAGACTTAAGTGTGTGGAAAAAAATATGAGCTACTGACCTCTCCAAATGAAATGTTGATAACAGTTGGAGTGCTGCCACTCTTCCCTTGACTTTGCAACATGTTTTTTTTTTATCTCCATCTGTTTGTCTTTGTAACATTAAGGCAGAACATATGATCAGAAGTATATAGAGAAACAGGCCTTATGCATGTTGTTGCATGTGCTCTGTCTGCAGCATATATGGTCCATTATTCTTTATTTGGAAAATGTTTCCATTCTCTTTACTCCTCTTCCTTGCCCTGTGCCGTTTCATTTTAGCTTCACCTAATTACAGCCATCCGTCAAGTGTACCGGTAATCAACAGTAGTGCTCCACATCCGACACATCAGTACACATGGCCAGATACACTACCAAGGAATGTCACAGTAACTAGTCCCTGTGATGGATTGTAGGAATCTGGGGCTGGTTCAATGTTCTAATGTAGTCCTCCTTACACCGAGCTGTTAGGCTGTACTTCATTGTAGTTCCTCAAAAGGTCATTTTCTTACGTTAGTCCAGGATATCGCAGAACAGGCAGGCAGACAGGAAGTGAGGTGGGTAACGTAACCATGAAACTTTGACCTGCCATTGATGTATTATGTGCATGTATATATGAAGCGGCGGGAGAGGGTATAGATGTTTGAAAACAGCTCACCCAATGTAGAAGTATTTTTTTTCTTGTATATGAGATTTTTGATTTTTTTTAAAACTGTTATTTTCCACCCATGTGAGTACACTTTCTCAGTGATGGAATTTGGTTTAGTGTTTTCTAAGTTAGACTTAGATTCAGTGTACGGCAAATTCTTCTAAAATGCACAAGTCAGTGATGCTGCTGATGGATAATGCAGAGTACTAGCAGCGTGGCTTCAGGGATGGTAGTGTCAGTTGGTCCACTCCTTTGGTCCAGATTGAAATATCTCTCAACTTTTGGATGGATAGTCACAACATTTAGAAAAGACATTATTGCCCCCCTGGATGAATTGTAACATTATTGGTGATCCCTTCAATTTTCATCTAGTGCCATTATCAGGTCAAAATATGAATTTGTCCAGTACTTTGTGGCCAAATTCATGCAGAACTAATGACAGCCCCATCAGCTGTACTTTGTGTTTAGTGCTGATTAGCAAATGTTAGCATGCTAACAAGCTCAACATTATACCTCCAAAACATCAGCAGGTTAACATTGTCGCTGTTAACATGTTCCCAGGATCCTGTGGTCCCCCAGTTATAGGGTTAGGATTAGGGGGTTAGGATCTGGAGAACGTGGGTTAGGGTTAGAAATTGCGGCTCCTGTGGCTTTGACTAACTATTGGTTGCTTTTAGTTGTTGTAATCTTGTATACAATATGCCTCAGTTTTGGAATGGAAAAAAAACGATATGGCTTCTTTGTTATGCTGAGTGAAGTGACATACTCTTATGAAACCCTTATGTGATTGAGTATTGTTATATTATTGTGCTGAAGTCATCAGAATATGATTTCTTTTAGAAAGCTTAAAGGAGGATGACAATTATGCCGGTTTCACACCAAACGCTCGATTTGCGTTTGGTGTGAAACCACCATTAGTCTTTTATTCACTCAGTTTCCCATTCATTTAGTCTCTTTTAGTCTCTGGACACTGAATTGGCAAGATTTAGAGTCTTGCCAATTCAGTGTCCAGAAATTAAATGACATCTAATCAATCCAGCAAATGACATGACTCCTTTTTAGTGTGTGGTGTGAATCGAGGTGATAAAAAGGGTAGTTCGTTTGGTTTATCTTTTCCTAGAAACAATTTCCGGACTGTAGCTATCCCCTGACACTGGAATGGGAGCAGATAGGATATTGCTATTAAGGTATTTCTCTACATAAAAATCTTACTAGTGCAGTTTTAACTTTGGCCCACTGCTTGTTATCGCACACACTGCTTAACACAGTGGCTGTATCATTAAGTTGTACAGTGGAAAATGTCATATCATAGATAACATACTTTTACAGAGGTGCAGGGTTAATGTCACAGCAGAGCTCATAATATGAGTCCATACCTCCTCTGTGTTCTGTAAAGTGTTTTGTTACCCAAGTTGAGAGCAACTTGACTTTCAATATCTGACAAAAGTCATAAGTTTTTCTCCGTGAATAAGTTTCAAATGAAAATTGCTTTACTTTGCTGCTCCAAACTGCACTGTAAAGGCTGTTTTACACCAGAAAACACGTGAGATCCAAGGTGAGACAGGAGAAAGAGCCTGTTAAATCTGCGCAACAATTGTTTTCACAGTAAACTTTTTGGAACAACATACTATTGCACAAACCTTACATTACACTGACACTTTAGAAACACTGTTCTGTAAAATTCCTGAACCCCAAGAAGGCGTGAGCCTAAAACTGTTAAAGTTTAACATCCCAAATCATCCCACATCAGTGGTCAAACCAGATTGCATCATCAGACAGGAACAAAGCAGTCTGAATTAAAGTAGTGTCAACAAAAATAGTGTCACACTAACTATAACCATGCAACACTGGGTTCCTTTTGACAAATCTATTTCCAAACAGCAGCTACATCTTGTGCTCTTTTCACTCCACACTCCATTACAAGATGTGCTGTGTGCTTCTTATCTTAACCGTGTGGGCGTACTGTTTGATAGCATGCTGTCGACAGCCAGGCGGTGCTGTGCTGCGCCATCTGGACCCCCTCAGGCTGCCACCTCAGCAGGGCAGCCAAAAACCAGCATGGGTCTTCCTGTCTGAGCTGATGTTGCAACCCGAAGCCACCTTCATCACAGGCTCAGAGGGCAGGCAGGCATAGTGCCAGCTAACCGCTAACTACAGTAATATAGAAACTCCTGTTCACAATGTAACTAAAAGCAGTTTAAAGGGCACCAGTTTCCTCATTGTGCTCCAAGTGCTGGCACCTGGTTGGGGTGCAGAGTCTCATAGTTTTCCTGGTTCAAAATGAGGGAAAGATGTGGCACTTCATCTGTGATCTACTGAACCTGGATTGGTTTTTAAATATTAATAAAATTCAGACATTTGTCATGCCCTACAGAGATTTCCCACTTTCCTCTTGACCCTGAATCAGAATAAAGAGTAGGGGGTGATTTTTTTTTCTATTATGATACTGCATTATTCAAGTTTTAAAAATAGATTCTTATGTAAATGCATCAAGTTATCGTTTCCCTTTGCTATGACAGCTATGCTGATAGAGCAGAAAAGTTGGATCTCTGTAATGCAAGCACGGCATGCAGGCAAGTGTGGCTGCTAATTGTAATGCTATTGAGGAGTGAAACTTAATTCAACCAACTTGATCTTCAAAGAAGGCAAGTGTTTGAATTAATTTTGGTCATCTCTTAGGATTGTGAGCGTGGCCATGCATTCGATGCAAACCCCTGATTGGTCAGTCAAACCCACCAATAAAAACTCTTATTTTAACCTTTTTTGACTCACAAAACTCTCTCACTTGCAAAACAGTTTAACCTACAAAACCTTCTGACTCGCAAGGAAATCCTTTTGACTTGCAAAACTATTTAACTTGCAAAACCTATTAAATTGCAAAGTTTCTGACTCTCAAGGAATACTTTTTGACTTGCACTCAAAGAGGACAGAGTAGCAATTAAAGTTTTTGTGACACAAAAAAAGGCCTGTTTATTTTTAATTACAAACTTGATTTTTGATTGCAGTGCGATAAATATGCTCTCAAAACTTTTTTTGCTTGCATTAAAAAGACACACAAATACCTATATACATATAAGCATTGCCCTCAATGGCCTGATACAACCAGATATATTAAGTAAACTATATATATTATCACATAGCCCCACCTCACCCTTATTGCTGTATGATTGTGCAGCCTGACAAGATGATACCTCGGTAATTTCTCTCACTTGAACAGACAGATATGTATTCATTTATCAGAGGTGAGCTCTGGGAGGAAGACCAATGTTCTTTAGCATCCATCTTCTTTTGGTTTTGTCCTTCATCTTTCTATAGGTGTGTTCTGCTGGGTTTCTGTAGGAGAGTAAATGGTGGAACTTAAACCACGCCTGGCTTAAATACATAAACTGACCCATTCTCTCCAGTCTTTGTTCAGCCTCCCCCCTTAGCAATGTGTAACCGCCACCCCCTGCTTCATTTCCTCTCCGCTTCCTGAAACGCAGGAAGTTGAGTGCTTTCGTCTACCCCAGGTTGGAGAAAGGGAGAAACCCAGGGAGGGAGGAACCCTAGCAAAGGTCACTGACACTGACACTCCCTGGATCTGAGGACACTATGCTTCCTCTGTTCAAAATGTGACATCACCAGGAAATAAAACTATCTTGTCTCTCTCATTAATTCATTGCAATTTTATATTAGAAATGTTTTCATCGCGCAAACCATGTGAGTGTGCAATGTGTACGGTATGCATCAGCGGTTGAGAAGGGTGTGCAGCATCAGTAATGCTGGCCACACACTAGAGGATAATTGGTCCAATTCTCCCCTCCCAACAATCGCAGGGGCTTTCCTGAGCCCAAGGCTGGACGGAACAGATTATCGTCCCAAAAGATCCTGTAGTGTGAGGGGTTACAGACATAATCTTAAGGTCGCCGACTGGAATGGAGCCACCTTGATTATGAATCGTAAAAAAATAAATGTATAAAACCTTTTTTCAGCCATGAGTTTGACAGTTTTATTTTCAGAATTTTTATTTTTTGTGTTTCTGTGCAAAACATAGCATACAGAAGTGCAACTAGCTGACAATGAAAGTTTGCCTCCATGTTTGTTGAGTTCTAAAGTAACGCACGACATTCTGTGAGATCCAAAGTCCCCTGAATCACCGTTGTGACTGAATCGTCTGGTGTCTTGTGCGTTGTTAAGAGTAAAATATTAAGAAACGGAGGGGCAAATTTGATTTGAAAATCCTCTAGTCTGCACCAGGCCAAAATCCACCCTCAGTTTTTTCTTCACTGCTCTTTTTTTCTTCCCACACACCCATCTTTTATTCAATGTGTCACTTCCTCCTACATAATGGCTGTGTGCGTGCGTGTGTGTTAGTGTCCTTTTAGGCTCTTCAAGTGGCTCTCAGACACAAAAAGACAGTAGTTCAAAAGCGTTTGGACACAATGGTAGTGATGTACTGAAAGAGGCTCTGCTTTTGTCATTTCATAATGTTTTTTTAATGGTGGATTTCAAACTAAAGTTTTATGTCAACCATGCTCATTTTCACTAGGTTTTGTACCCAGACCTTTCCTTCTTTACCCCCCCCCCATCCCCAATTTCTCCTCACCTTTGCCTCTTTACCTCATGTTTTATGTTCCTTTCTCAAATCCTCCCCCTCTCTTCCCCTCACATCTCCATTTTCCAGAATCATCTTCTCTATTTTCTCTTCTCGCTGCCCCTTCTGTCTTGTCTCTGTCTGTCAGTCATGTTTCAGATCTGCCCCTCTCATCACTTGATTTTCCACTCTCTTATCCTTTTCACCCTTTTCTCCCTCATTATCAGCTTGTCATTCCTCTTCTGTCTCTCTCTCTTTTGGCATCTGTTTCTCTTTCTCTCTGTTAGTCTGTCGGGGTGTTGGTCCATTCTGACCCTTCCTGTTTCACTGACATAATCCAAGAAGCCAGGAAGCTGCTGATGGGGTCACCACCTCAAACAGTTTTTTTTTGTGTTTTAATATTTAGTTTAGTTTTCTTGCCTGTAATGAGGTTTTAGGAGTGATTATTACAGTTTTAGTTACTAAATAATGTAGACTGGAATATGATAATGATCATAACCTTATGTCAACAATATTTTCATCAAGGTTGTTCAGTATATCAGTATATTAAATCACTCCACCAGGCCACCAATCAGCCTTGGAGATATAATTCCAATCCACTGTTCAAACAATGGTGCTCTGATTTAATAGCCACAGCTGTGAAACAGGCTCAGAATGCAGTGCAAGAAACAACCAAATCCTAACTCTTCTCTGTAAATTTCTTGTTTAAATTTGGATAGTAAAAACTCTTATTTCCTCCTGTGGGGTTTAATCAGGGCAAAAAACTAGGACACAAAATTGATATTGATATTCGGTGGTTTTACATAGCAGCCAACTGCCAGGCAGCAGCGTCTGTAGCTGGTTCTGCTTTGACACATACATGTCTAACAAGGGAAGATGGTAAGACAGCAAAAATAAAAGCTGACAGGTAATCTCTTAACAAAAAGATGTCTTTTTTTGGCTGTGGGACCATGGGATGGGAATTTTCACTATTTTCTTACAGTCGATCAATTAATCAAAGAAATAGCCATTAGATTAATCATTAATGACATACTTTTTACAGCATTAAAACACGCAGTTTCACTTTGTTAAACACCAGTTAGCCAGTAGTAGTCACACTCTCTGAAGCCATCAGAAGTTTATCATGGGACTTATGTTAAAGTTAAGTTAATCATAACACTATCCAAAAGACAATTAGTCACTCAAGAACTTCACATGTGGGCAGTCTGATAATACTACTGTCTTGCTTTTACAAGAATTAAGACATGTAAAATTCATGAAATTATCTCTGGTGGCAGATAGCTCTACCTGTAGCCGTCTGTGTCAGACTCAGGAGAGAGATGTTGTATAAACCTGCTGTGAGTTCATCAGCTCATTGAATGCTCAGAGATCTTTTTTTTTTTAATTCTTACAGTTTCTGTTGCCAGCTACTGTGTAATGTTGTGGTTGACCCTAGATGGTGTGTGTGTACCGACAATGATCTAAAACAAATCTATAACTTTCTGCTGTGTTTGCTTGGCACATTGATTTACAAACTGCTGTTTATACAGCAGATTGTTTTTCCATTCAATTCAGCCTGTTACAAGCGAGGTGTTTAACCTCTAAAGCTAATCCCACGCATTTTAGCCTTTAGTTATTCTGGTACAAAAGGTGTTCATTGCTTATTATTCCTAAAAAAACAGATGATTGTTGTTTATTCTGTTGAATATCATTTGGTCAAAAGAAATTTTGAGAACTAGTTCACCTATTAGAAAAACAATATGCAGACTCAAAGTGAAATTGGTTTTGTACCAGAAGTGATTCCTGGTTGTCGGGGTTTTTGAAATATATCAAATTGGAATTAAACGCTGAACCCTGCCCATAAAACTGTTTTCTTTCCTCTTCTTTTCAGACCTGCCGATGGAGTACAATCCCTCAGATCATCCCCGTGCCAGCACCATCTTCCTCAGCAAGTCACAGACTGACGGTGAGTACCGCTCTGTGTACACCACGCATTTCTCCTACTCCTAAACCTACTTTTGAAACTTGGACAGCCCTTGGCTTGCAAATGCATTATAATCAGGTTTCTTTCAGGACAGTATTTAAAACAGTGGCAGGAGTGGTAATAGTTCACAGTAAAGTAGGGCTAAAACATTTATGCTGTAGGGCCTCTATATGCATTCTTTTTTTAAGACTGAAGTTTTAAGAATGTGTTGTGCAATTTTAAAGCACTGTGAAATGATGCACGCCTCATCCAATATTAATACCTCACTAACAACAAGTATCCGTCTTACAAAATAAGTAAGCACATAATACTGCTTAGATAAAATTCATTACAGCAAGTGTAAATCATGAACCCTATTCTAATGGGGACGTCTCTACAATGCATTAGACTGATCAAAGATCTTTAGTGTATTTTTAATAATGTTTTCTCACCACCTTACATCAGAAAGATCTCCACAAATCCAAAAATTTGTGTCCGAACCCAAAAAGGCAGAAATGTACAACCCAAATCCTTAATTTCTTTGTTGGCCTTGAAACAATATTTGACTATTTATGTAGACTGTATGTTTTCATCAGAGGCCATTGATCCTCAAAAAAGTGGCACCTGCTGAGGAAAAAGTCATTTGCAGATCAGCGTTGCCATATGTGCACATTAAGCAGTAATGCAGCCTGCACAAGTAATTTATATTCATGAAGTACATAAAGTATCTTTATCCTTCAAACTCATGAATGTCAAACAGTGGCATATGCCGCTTGCTTTTTGAGAAAAAAGCTGTTTTATTGATGCTGGGCTTTAGGGGTGTTCAGGCCTCGATTTTTGAGCCACTGTTCTGTTCATACCTTGGTTTCCCCAGTGAGTGTGGGGAGAAGAGGAGCAGATTCAAGTAGTAAACAAACACTAAACTAAGGTGGAAAATGACCTACAATAACCTACTGTCACTAAAAATATTATATAGTCCTACACTGCTACCGCCCCAAGCGGGTGGGTCTGTCTGTCTCTTGGATCCACGAAACGAGACTGTGGACTTTTGTGTTGCGGTCTCGGTTTCAGAACCGTTACAGCTCTACTGGGGTTTCAGATGTGGAGCTATACAACAGTACTGTTGATCAACATCCTTTTATCCACCATAAAGGCTCCAGTCAGGCTCCTGTGGAAGATTATATACCAGCTGCCTTTACATCAGATTTTTTGGGACACACTGTGTTTTGATCATCACTGTCAGACAAATAGACTGATACTGTAGCAGTGTGGATCTATTAGAGTGGTAGTAATACATTTTAATCAACTGAAATGTGATGAAGTTGGTTTTCTAGGATTACTTTTCGGTTTAGACATAATCTCTTTACTTTGATGATAAGAGGCTTAATATTGTTCCATTTGCACACACTGGAGAAAAGCTGGTTCAGCTGAGGAGTTTGAAGCCTGCAGGCTGATATATTGATCTGATATCTGGTGTTTATGCTCTTTCAGCCTTTCAAGCTGTTGTGTGAATCTCCGCTGGCCTGTTTTCTCAGCATATTGTACATAAAAACACTCCAGTCTTTATGTAACTATACCCCACTCTGCATCTGTGTCATAAACAAACATAGAGACAACTTGGACTTTGTGTTTTTTCAGTTGCTGTGCCCAACAAGAGAGGTAAGCCTGTATGTGTCTGGTGTCAGTAGGCAGTTAGCATTATGCTTACTGTGTGTTTGGGCTTGACTTTTCATGTAGCCTCAAGCTTTATTGTGTTCTTGTTCTTGATCTGTATCGTTTTTGTTAGCAGGTGACATGCCGCTGAGCTGCTGATATCGTTCTGTGTGTGTGTGTGTGTGTGTTTGTGCCCATGTGAATGTCCGTTTATGGGATGCACTAGTATGAATACGGCATAGTGTTAACCTAAAAGTTGTGTTTTAAGTACTGACACACATGACACAAGCTTGCGTTTATTTCAGCAGCGCTTTAGAAGTCCTTTCTACAGAGGTGTGAGTGAAATAAAAGTTCGAAGTCAACCGGGAGTATGGAACTGTGATTTGACACGAGCATCACAGCACATTGTGCAGAGGAATATTTAATGTGTAGGTGAAGGTGTGTAGAGAAAATGATCTGAGAAATTGCTGCGGTCAGGAGTGAGATGTAGTTTTTTTCACTAAAATAAGCACCCCTAATTATGGTGCAAGAGCCTGCTGCTTATTGCTAGAAAGCAGCACAAACACATGCATTAAAGTTTGACTGTGTGTGTGTATGTGTGTGTCAGAGAGGTGAGAGACAGACAGTGCTGGATGAGTATTGCCAGACAGCTCACTACATCTGTGTGTGTGTGCGTGTGATACTGTGCTTTGCATCTGCTCCACTTTGCTTTGCCAGGGATCCTTTCCCTCATGTGTGTTTTGCTTCATTAGAGTGAACATACACATAGAGACACACAAAGATGTACAAACAGACACATTGCTGACACACAGCTGTGTGTGTAACCAGATTTTATATGTACAGAAAGAAATGAAAAAGGTGACAAATGGCAATTGCCTTTTGAATGAAACAGTGAATATAATTTATTTGATTTGGACTTGTGAAGGCCAGACTGGAATTTATTAATGAATTAGCTCACACTCATTCCCATGTATTCCCATTCAATGTTGTTTAAAATACTTATTGGATGAACAGATTTTTTCACTATTTTTTTAATCTGTAATGATAAGGGATTTAAAAACCTTGGGTAAATGCTGCTCCCTGTCTGTGAGGGCTGTGTACTGCATTCATGCTGAGCAATACAGATGCTGTGTGTGTGTGTGTGTGTGTGTGTGTGACAGCACTGACACCTGTTCTCTCATCTTCCTTTTCAGTTCGAGAAAAACGAAAGAGCCTTTACATCAACCATGTAAGTAAGATAAAGGACACTGTGTACAATACATTTAAAGGGCAGTAGTTGATCTTACACAAAGACTAAGGATCATGAACTGGGTTTTATTAACTGTCAGTTATTTGGTGGTGTAATACAATTGTGAATATTATAATTGTGCAAATGGTGATTTTAATGTCTTGTATCTTTTGCAAGTTCACACACATTTCGGAGTGCAAGGTAAAGTCCCTTAAAATAAAAATACTGACCCTTAAAATAATCTAAACCTTTTATCATTGTCCCCTCTTCAAACCCCACAAATTCCACATTTAGTTTGTCATGTGTATTTAACAAGCTGAAAGATGTCGTTTATTGACATAGATGTAGTTAAAAATGTACCCAACAATTTCGTCAAATTATGGTGTAGTTCATCTTCATCCATCCCGCCATCAAACCTGGGCCACACCGCCTACTTCTACCCATGCGTGCTGGCTACATCGCTGAACTGCCGCAGTTCACACGCGTGTGGCGTCCATACAGAGTTTGCTTTTGATAATGGCCGTCCTTATTAACCCTAACCCTAAAAGCTGGTACTCGGCCGGGACTCCACTAATGTGCGGAGCCATGCAAGTAACTGAGTTTTCCACAACACAGTCCTGCAAATATTTCGCAATAAGAGTACTTATTATTAGTACTAAAATACTTCTTTGTGACACATTCTACAGAGAGACATCATGCAAATTCAAAATGCACCTGCATTTTTTTGCATTTATGTGACTTTCAGTCCTATAAATGTGTGTATCATCTTGTCTCCTGAGCTTAGTGTTATCGTCACACTCTACTACTATCGACAGATGATTTTCATTGTATTTTTACTGAGAACTGCAGGGAAAATTAGGAGACACACCAATTTCTAGGTGATGCACTTCTTAAATTGGCTGTGTGGCTACTCTAACCTGTCAGTAAAGAGTTTCCCTGATGCACATGCGCTGCTCAGGTAGGCTCTGTGGCCCAGGCGTGCAGTGCCCCAATTTTCGTGATGGTGTATATATCTGGTTCAGTATGTTCCAGGAGAAAATTAACAAAATGAGTCAATGAAAAGAAAGTTGGTCAGTAAATGGAGGTTTGGTGCTAAAGATGCACTCCACCATAAATGTCACTCCTGCATGCAACCATCGTCAAACCCTGACAGAGGACAGACAGAATTAGGTTGTTGGCTTGCAGGTGCCCTACTTTCCATGGCTGTTAGCTGGACTTTTGGCTGGTCCGAGTTTGACAGAAATAGAGATTCACATGCATGTGTGTGTGTGTGTGTGTGTCTGTCTATATGTATATGTGTGTGAACTCCAGCATCATCCAGGCCCAGTGAGACGGAAGTACAGCTCATGTTCCACCATATTCCTTGATGACAGCACTGTCAGTCAGCCCAACCTCAAATACACCATCAAGTGGTAACTACATAACCAAAGCTAAAATACCACATTTATCTGATATTTCATTTTTTTTGTTTAGAGAAATGTTTTGGCTCATTGTCCTCTTTTTCTCTCTTTACAGTGTATCTCTCGCAATATACTACCACATAAAGAACAGGTATGATCAATTCTTTAATTTTTCCCCCATATCTACTTAATTCCATAGGCCTGCATTAGATGTCTATGTCAGAGGTCAGCAGGAAAAACATGAAAGCTTTACACCCCTGAGGCTTATATTGAAATGTGTATCTCTTTAGTTATTGTGATTTTCTGTCTGATGGCTGACTCTTAATACACAGTCGAAAACAAGACATTTACAGCAAGTTTGTGCAGTTAAAATAATTTGGTGAATCTGACTTGGAACACTTGGCAAAGCTCGCAGAAAAAGCAAGAGTTTTAGGATGGGAGTACGAATTTTTTTTTGCATGAGGCAACATTTCTGTCTCTGGTATGAATCCTGCAGAGGGCAGCTGTTTTGAAGTGCAGATAAATGCCCGTAAATGGCAGTGCATATTGAACAGGCAATACCGTAGAGGACGAAGTCATATTTTAAATGAAATGGGTCTCATGCCATCTTTTTTTTTTTTTTAATTTCTGTCACACTCTGATGTTCTTCCTATCTGTTTGTCATTCCAGAGATGTCGACGGAAGAATGTTGTTAGACATTTTTGATGAGAAGCTGCATCCGCTCTCGGTAAGGCCTGAACTGAAGATAAATTTCCATTATGCGCAAGCTGTAGAGCTGTCAGGAGTCATCAGCAAGATAAACCACACAAGCTGATGAACAGCAAATAAGCCCACATGGATCAAATCGGGGGAAAACTGTCTAGTAATCTCGAGAGCCATCTGGACCAGTCAGATGTATTTTCAGTAAAAAAAACAAAAAACAAAAACACTTTTGCTTAGCAATTGAAGGGGTTCAGTCCAAAAATGTACATAACTACTTTGCCTGATGCTCCATATCCAAAACCCACAAAGCACTCTGTTCAAAGTAAGTTCTCATTTGTAAGCAAATGTGTCAACTAGCAGCTTGTGTTTCCATTTTGGTAAGTCCGAATGTTGTGAACAGAGGTCTGTACCATTCATTTTGCTTGTTGTTCTCTGTTCTAGAAGTCAGAGCTTCCTCCTGATTACGACAAACACGACCCTGAGCAGAAACAGATCTACCGCTTTGTCAGGACGCTGTTCAGCGCCGCACAGCTCACCGCTGAGTGTGCTGTTGTCACATTGGTAAGTGTGTCTATTTCAGTGTCGACACCAGGAGGGAGTGTTGCTTCCTGGTTCTCTTTTTGCCCTTTCTTGTGTCACGTGCTGCCTCCTTTATTTTGCCTTCCGACTCTTTTCTCACATTTATTTTTGGACCTCATTTCTTCCTCTTGAGTTAAAAAAAGTCCAGTCTAACCCTCTAGAGATTGTTGAAAATACTGAAAATTTAACTAATTTCTTACACCCCGCTCTGCTTACCTGCATCAAAATGTGATACACCCCCTTCTCCATCTCATTCCTTTCTCTTTCTCTCCTCCCCTGTCTCTTTATTTCTTTAGCATTTGTTTTGTGTGCTTTCTCTTGGCCCTGTGGCCTAGTATTAAGTTGCTCTGCTTCCTGACAGCTGCACACAAGTGTGAACTGCATGTATTGGTGATCCCTTGTGTACAGATAGCAATGGGAAAGAAAGCACACTATCACACAGTATCTGTGAGTGTTTCCGTGTACGAGTCTTTATCTGTGTACAGGCGTACTGTGACTTCACAAAATCACACGTGACTTTGGCACATAACATCCATTCCGTCAGAGTGAAGTCTGGCATGCTATCAGTAACTGAATAGGTATATTGCCTAATGGTTATGTGGTTAGTTAGTTTAGTTTAACACAGCTAAGACAGAAGAGTTAAAATGGAAGTTGACATTGATATGTTTAACTGCTGCTGCGTTTTAATCTCTACTTACACTAACTGGACAGTCCTGACTGTGTAATAGATAATACATGAAGAGAAGGAAGATAGTTACTGTATACTATTAACAGTGGCTCAGTATATTTTCAAATATCCCTGCATGTTAAGAAAACAGTTTTTTTAAAGTGAGAAATGCTACACATTGATGGTTTGGTGTTTAAACTTGCCGTGCGGACTAATGGTATGATAGTTTAAAAACAACCACCAGTCAGTAATGTGGTCAAATTGATTTCTCTATTTAACTGAGTGAACCATAAACTTCAAATCAAGTGCTCAGGGTGTTTTCTTCCTATTGTTATGAATAATTACACACTCTTGTCAGAGCAGGATTACTTTTTAAATAGTCTTAACTTGTATAGCTTCGGGCCCCTCAGAACGTCACATGCACACACATTCATACACTGATGGCAGAGGCTAAGGTGTCAACAGCTCATCAGAACAGAAATAAATATTCACACACCAATGGAACGGCCATTGGGAGAAATTTGGGGTTCAGTATCTTGCCCAAGGATACCTAGACATAGACCCGTCGATCTTCCAAATAGCGGGCAACCTTCTCTGCCTCCTGAGCCTCAGCCAACCAGAATATAAGAGAGGGCACAAAATCCTTGAAAGAACATAAATATTGATATAGTATGTTGTTTTTCAAACATTCTGTTGTTACAACATTTTATCCAGTAAGAACATCTTCGGTTTTGGAAGTCGTGTCCTGTTAGTTTGACCTTTTGGGCTCCGCGGAGACCACTTTCTCTGTCTTGTACTGAACTTTATCTGAGACATCGGCTCAAGAATCACAAAATGAAGTCATTTGGGTTTAATCTGGTCGCACAGTGCTGCTGTTTGACAACCACGCTGCCTCTGGATCCTTTGCTGTGCTTGTTTGTATTGTTTCCTCTCTGTGGTGTTGCATTCATGTGGCCCAGAATGTGGTCTGGCTCTCATTTCACGCAGGCTTTATTCAGTTCTGTGTGCTGCCTGCTGCCAGATGTGTGTATATGTGGCGTCTGTTGGCAGGTTCTGGGACACAACAGAGATAGGTTAGAATTGCCTGTAGGCACAAAGCCCAACCCAGCATGACTTGTCCAATTAGCCACCTGAGCTGTGCTAGTGGGCAAGTCAGACCAGGCTGCAACATAGGATAAAAGAATATTTTCCTTTCTTTTTCACAGCCCTTCTCTTTCCTTCTCTATTTGTCTAAACCACAAGGTGCCATTATATTACTAGTAATTAGATGGTAATGTCATCATCTAAAAGATGACCGTCTACTTTCCAGCTGTCTTCTAGGATTCCTTTTAGGTTTTTAAGTCACATAATACTGACAGTTCTGCCACTGTGCAGATTCAGACTGAATTCTAAGTGGAATGAACAGTATTTTCCACTATGCCATAAAAAAATACATCTCTGTCAGCCTTGTCATCTGAGGTGACAGTTCTCAAAGCTACTGTAACTGGTCTGAATTCAGATGAGCCTGCAGTAAATTTTATTTATTGAAAATGAAAGATGCTAGTCACAAGATGTGATTAATTGTTTGTATTAAGACCCTATCTGTTACAAATACAAATAAACTGTAGTATACCAAACTTATTTATTAAAATGACTAAATAAAAGTGCCAAATCCATACAGAAAACTAAAACTATATCAAAATCAATTTTGTAATTCAAAACTTGATACGTGCAAAAAAGGTGTAAAGGATGACACTTGTATTTTTGTGCACTTATTACAGAGAGGCTGTTTAATACAGCACATGCATTGTATTGTTTGGGAGTGTGTAGTGGGAGGTCAGAGAGCCTTTCTGAGAAAACTGTAAGGAATACTGTAGCTCCCATTTCCAAGCTAGACGTTTAGTTGTCTCCATCCAGCAGATCACAGCAGCTTTTAACATTCAAAACATTCTCTCAAAATGATGATCAATAGATCAGAAGAATCAGTTCTGTTCAAGTATTCCAACTTCCAACAAGTACGAGGTGCCTGCGGGCTCAGTGTGCTTTGTGATCTGTAGACTGTGGAATTTCTGGCTACTGAAAAAGAGAGATAAATTGAAATGGGAGAGAGGCAGAGAGATGCAGTGTTTCGATCCACATGGATATTTTAATGAGCAAGCTCCAGGGGAGCTGGATTTCATCAGCTTCTGACATCTTGTTGTTGTGGTTTTTACCTGGAGGAGGAGTAGGCAGGAGACTGCAAAACAGGAAAGCGGCAAACTAACTCTGCAGATGAATGTAGACAGGGAGAGCAGAGGCTAATTAAACACAGAAAAAAGTGAGGACACAATTACATAAGTAATGTAGTAATACATTACTATATTAAAATAGATGTTGTTATATTGTTAGTATATTGTGTTCATTTTATGGAAGACAGAACCCACAGGAATCTCAATTATGGGTATAACTTTGTATGTTCAAAGAAAAGATCAAGACGTTTTGAGTTATTTACATGTGACACATCTTTTTGCCCAAGGTGTATTTGGAGAGGCTCCTTACCTACGCCGAGATCGACATTTGCCCTGCCAACTGGAAACGTATCGTGTTAGGCGCCATCCTCCTGGCATCTAAGGTCTGGGACGACCAGGCGGTCTGGAACGTCGACTACTGCCAAATTCTCAAGGATATCACTGTAGAGGACATGTGAGTGGCTGGATACACACCCAAAATATTGCATTTTATTGATATGAAGGACTACAACAGAATTACAATGCACACACAATAGAAAGGGTCAGGTTTGTTAAATGTCGGTGCCACTGGTTATGAACATACAGGTGGCTGATTTTATTCCTTAATATTAAACAAATCATTTCATTTTCCCCTTCATAACAAAAATGATTAATTATTACTATCTGTTCAATATAATAATGTTTCTGTGTTGTGTCCACAAACTTGCCAAACAGTGGATCACTTAACAAATCTGAAGTAGAACATTAAAAACAATTGTGATCAACAAACATGCATGAGTAAATTTAAATAAAATATTTTTTCTGTCTCTTTTTTCCGACAAAAATTAATATCTTGCAAGACAAAATAAGTGCTAATATGTTCGTGATTCAAATAAATTCAAAAATTTGCTGAACATTTGTTATTTTGTTATTGAGAAAAATGATATCGCAATAATGATCATTATTGTTTAATTGCCCTAACCTGTATATCGAAATTGTTATTTTCATTGCATAAACTGTTGAGATTACATCCTGTTTATCTGAGAGCCAAGCGTCATCCAGGTGGTTAATGTTGCAGAGCTGATTTTGAAGTGTTTCAGCTCTCCTTAAAACATACTGTTGATATACAGTCTCAAACATTGTTATTTACCATTCCTCTTCTCTACCATCCTGTAGCTGTCTTCACCCCCATGTAGTAACATTCAGGGTCGTTCTATCCTGAGAATAATCTGTGTTTGTGGGGTCAGCCTGGGTTCAAGAGGTATTGAGAGTCACATGTATGGTGGTCTGGAGTCTGGACATACTTAGAGCGACCTCTGCCCAGTTTGTCCTTGTCTGTCTGTTGTTATGGCTCTTGGCCTGCCCCCCCCCCCCCAAAAAAAGCGATACAGTAGGTTGGCTCAGTTAAATACAACTCAGCCTTAAGATAAAATATTTTCCCCTAATACGTTGTTATCTACCCTTTCTTAGAGTACTAGCTAGCAGTTTATATCATTTATTCTAGCAGAAGAATGGGTATAAATCCACATGGTGTCACCGCGCTTGACGCAAGGCTGGTTTATTAGTTCCTAACAAGCTGACAAGAAGAGATGCATGACCTTTAGGGAATATCAGTGTTTAATAAAACATGTTCCTACTGAAGCAAAGGAGGATGACTGTAGTAATACATTGGACATGTTTTCAGGGTTAAACCTTAGAATATATGGAATGGGTTTATCTCAATAAGACTTAATTTTGCCGTGTGTGAGACAGGGAAGAAGCATCTGAAGAATGAGGACCTACCAGTCTGACCTGTACACAACATCCGTCTTAAATCCACAGGAATCTTGGCTGGAATATTCTGAGGGGGAACACGATGCTGTAGACGTGTTGCCTCTGCTGCGACCTCTGACCTCTGCTGCATTCACACTTTTCCGCACCAGTGGCTGGATATTCTTGTCCTTGGGCTCAGATTTTACAGAGCAATGACTGTTATCCACCTGTTAGGGACTCTCTCCAGTGAGAGGATGTGGTTCCGCCGTGCTCACATATGGCAACTTACAGGACAATGAGTCAGTGCTTGACCGGAGATTTCCTCAGAAGATCAATTTTAGTCTTTTTAAATGTATTCTCGGAACCTAGGCCCCCCCTGCCCCCAACAGACACAAGCTTGAAATAACTGCAGGGGAGAATTGTGAGGAGCAGAGAAACACCGAAAAAAAAATAGATGAGAATAGCTGAATGAGTGCCAAGGCAAGATAAAAAAGCAGCAGCATTATTAGGCAGACTTTGGCTACAGTGGAGTCTAAATTTAGCTTGTCTGTTGCTGCATGCCTGTAAACCTGCGTGGGTGGGGAACAAATGCTAGGAAGAAGATGGTGCCTCTCGCGGAGGGTACAATGCAAAATTATTCGGTCATGACTGAAGATAAGCAGATGAAAGCGGCTGTCAGCGCACTGAAGACAGGATCACAGAGCTGTGGAGCATGAGGCAATGCGCGAACAAAGCATTTTCAGCATGTGGGATTGATAATCTTTCTTACACATAATGCTCTGAGGCCTTTTGCTTAGATATCACTCATATGGGAAAAGGCTTATGTTTAGTGGGTGTACTAGGGATTCACTTGGTGTATGTGTATTGGTGCTATACATGTGAGGTAACATCCACTGTCTGTGTGAGGTGGTGGTTTTGCCGGGACTGTCTCATGATCACACTTTCATCTCTTTGTCTCATCTTCAGTCTCTTGATATAGAATGCATTTGTACCTCATTTGTGTTTAACTACCTTTATTTAAATCTACTCTAGGTATGATTCCTAGCGAAATATCAGATATTTTTTAGCCTGTCATAGGGCTAACATCTCAACTCTCTCTCTCTCTCTCTCTCTCTCTCTCTCTCGCTCTCTCTCTCTCTCTCTCTCTCTCTCTCTCTGACACAAGGAATGAGCTGGAGCGTCAGTTTCTGGAGCTGCTGCAGTTCAATATCAACGTGCCGTCCAGCGTCTACGCCAAGTATTACTTTGACCTGCGCTCCCTGGCTGAGGCCAACAACCTCAGCTTCCCCCTGGAACCCCTCAGCAGGGACAAGGCCCAGAAACTAGAGGTGAGTAGCACACATTAAAGAAAACCTGGAAACAGATTGTGATTTTGGAGTAAAGATAAAGGAAGAATTTAAACCTGAACCCATTTTGTTACGGCCTGAGGATGTTGAATACAATGAACTGAGGCCGTCTGGCTAATTACTGTTTTGTAGTGCCTCAGCTCAACACTGATGCACACACAACACAGACTGTATTTGCTGCTGGGTGAAGGACAGGATGGCCATGTTGCTGAGTAATTAGCTTCACTGCCTCTGACTCACTATCCCTCTGCCTTGTTGCAGTTTGCATTTGAAACAAATCTTAGCAGCTGTAATGATGTTGGCGAATGCATCATTGCCTGATTTTTTTTTTTTTTTTTTTCTCTGTCCAAAAGACTCTCCGACCAAAGTAGACTTCATCACAGAAATGATTTTAACATTTCATTGCAGGCTTTTCCTGCTATTAAACTGTCAAAATGCCTGTTGTTAAAAATATCAATTTATTGACTCTATACTTGTGTTATGGGGGTAATGCACTTGAGAAGTACCATAGTGCTCTGATTTAAAGGCCCTGTATGGCCACACAGGTGTTCAATTGCTGTGGCTAATTAGACCTGTAGTCAGGTTGAAGCCGGGGAGAGATATGCCTGGATTTATAGGATGTCATAAAACTCTATAGACTAGTAAGAATGATAGATGGCAAGGTGTCCTACAAGAAAACTAAAAAGAGAGTGAGGGAGATACCAATCAAGTCCAGTTTTTACATACCCACACAGTCCTGAGAAGAGGTCTTATCACAGTTTGTTTCCTTTTGATATGTTTTTAAAATATTTGTAACTACTTTTAGAGCCCGACCAATATGGGATTTTTAAGAGCCATATCGGAATGATATTTCAGGATTTTAATTTCCGTATTTTTTCAGAAACACATAACCTAAACAAGGCTTATCCCTAACATTTGTCATGTGTGGTTATGAGGCCTCAAGAAAACAATATATTAAAGATAAATAGATTGAAGCAGACTTCTCAAAATAGGCTCAGTAACATCCAAAGCACATATCTTAATGTGCTCTAGAAAACCATCTGAATACTTTAAGCCAATAATAACGCAAGACAGGACAAAACCAAAATAAGTGAGCGGGTGACACTGAGATTTTAAAGCTTGATTATCTCCCAGATGACGCTTCTCTTGTCTCTTTGTGTTTTGGAAGTATTTCCTGTGTTTGGGTGAAATTGCCATCTCTCCTTTGCCCAGACACTGACAAAGATCTCAACCTAAATAAAAAGGGAGGCCTCGCCATCTCCATTTCATTTCTGCTATGTTTTGATTTTCAGGCCATTTCACGGTTGTGTGATGACAAATACAAGGACTTGAGGAAACAAGCCAAGAAGCGGTCAGTGAGTGCAGACAACCTGACGGTGGTGCGGTGGTGTCCAGCCATCATTTCCTAACACTGGTCGTCTACAGCACCAAGATAGACCTGTCAGACAATCTGTACTGTATTACTGCCTGGTAAGCAGGCATACTAGGTGGGCAGCAGTCCTGTGGAACACTGGGTCTGTCTGGAACACACACTCACACACTCTCTCTCACTCACTCACACACACACACACACACACACACACACACACACACAAACACACAATCTGGCACTTTTTGCAAGTGTGATTGCACCCTCTGGTTGTTGTACATAAAAGAAGTCCCACTGGCTGCCTGCACTGAACCAAACAGAGCTGAGCTGAACCAAACTGAAGTGTGTGAGTGAAAGTTGTTTGAATAAAGACCTTGACTGCAGAAGAAAAGAAGAGGCCAAAATAAAATACAGCTGGCAAATATGAGAGACTCTGTGAAGTTGGGAAAAGAAAATAGGAACAAGCTTAACGCGAAACATAACAGATGACAACGGCAGCAGCGCTCTATAATTCCCTCTAAGACTCGACTGGCTTGTACGGTTGATTGAGGGAGGCCGTGCACATTCCTTTAATTTTAATCTTTTGGTTCAGTCACTTTTCTAGCTGAAGCATGAGATGTTTTTTTGTTTGACAGCTTACAGGCACATTTTTAAATGCTCAATTCCTCAATTTGTTTCAGTGTTTTGTTGTTTATGTGTTCTTTTGCATTCCCATCCAGCAGAAACCTCTGTGTGCAGATATCAGCGCACACAAAGGAAAGACATGTACATTCCACTGTTAACTTGAGTGTACTGTTGATCCTTTTCACTGGACTACATATCATTCGCCCTCCTTGACAAAATAGTCCACTGTGTAGTCATTTGCGTTGTAGCCATTTTACTGAAGATCTCATTCAGAGAGCTAACCTTAAATAAGCAAGTCAGCGTTTGGCTCAAGGGAGCCTGGGAATTCAACTTGTACTATTCCAGTTACAGAACAGTTTCTCTTACAGCTGGGCCATCCAGCCGCCATTCAAATAAAGCTATTCACTTAAAGCAATATTCATGCATTGCTTTGTTGTTGTGATTAAATACAATGAAGCATGCATACTTGGGAGAATACTGACTTGAAGACAGTGGTCCACTACTCCCAGTCAGATGTGAGATATACTGTAGAGCTTGTGTTGTACTTAATTCACTGCCGTTGTCCTGACCTGTGGTGCCTGTGATAAGCTAGTTTTAACACTTCTCCCCTTTCTACTGGAGGAATAGAACAAATAACTCTGAAGTATTTTTTTTTCTTTAACATTTTGTATGGTTCTTCCAGCTTACAAAAAAAACAGCACAAATGGGATATTGACATTTCTGGAGAGGACCAAAATAAATGAAGAAGCATTAAGTGGCGATTCCAACTCTGCTTGCAAAAAGATAGATTGTATACATTTTTCCAAATTGTCTCTGTACAGTGTAAATACTACGCCAGTGTGCAAAATCTGTAGACTGAGGTCGTTCTGTAAAAAATCAGAATGATGTTTGAATATTTATATTGGATCAGTTTTTACTGTACATGAGAAGGGTGGTAAATATGTTTGATTCCTTGTTCAAATGACAAATCAAGTAAAGACAAAGGTGGCGTTTTAAGATTTAAAATGGGAGACACCACTTAAGATTTTTTGTCTGTTTTCTTTTAATGATGTTTTCACACTGAGAAAATGCCAAGTTTTTATGTGTTACATAATTTGTAATATTTAGATAATACAAGCCAATTCAGGCTTATTTCATGATTTGTTATTTTTTATAGATTGTTTTTTCTCTGTGGAAGCATTGCCAGATTCAGATGTTGTTAAGTGATGTTTGTTTGTTTCTTATGGAGCCCCATAACTGACCAAATGTAGTAAAAGTTTGTCCAGCAAGTCAAAAATACAGTATATAAATATTACTGTAATTTAGATAATTAAGATAATGTAAAGAACTGTCAAGATTTCCTTCAACCTCCAATGAGTTGGGAAAAATAATTTATTTTACTCTTCTGTCTTTCGCTAACATTTTATTTTTCCCTAAGCAACATTTCCCTTTTCTCACTACAGTTAAATGTTCCTTGTGCTTCCAAATAGCATTGCAAGCTAACTTTGTTAGCATTAGGTTGACGGCAAAAATGCTTGAGCTATTGTTATAAGAGTTTGCAGTGATTTTACTGCAGTAGCCTAGGCAGTAATGTATATGGATTACGTAACATTATGTGCACTGTCACAGGAACTGGAAACTCAAAGATGGCACCCACTCACTCAAATGAAAATTGTTCGCCCGGCACATAACCCAGTATGCCTGTAGTCCACTGCACATGCGCACTAGTGTTTCCCCTGCTCGCGCCATAGACTTGACATTGGAATGACGTCATGTGAGTCGTACCAATGTGAGTGCGAAACCACTTACATTGATCACGGTTACAGTGTTCAACCGCTTATATGGACCAACAAGCTTGGGACAGAATCATTCCTATACAAATACTGTTTCAACAATTTGCTTATAGGAATCAGGTAGTCTGCTTACAGTGTTCATTTTGAGTCTTGAATATTTTATGAACACGTTTGTTTTCAAACTCTTCTACCAGTGCAATGTTGAGAGCCTGCAGTTTATTTTAAGGCCTGTTCAGAATTTAGAAATGCACTGAGACCACCGCTGAGGCTTAATAGCCTATTTGCACATGTAAACAGCACAATACTGTCTTAAGCTGTAGTCTAATTATCCACAATAATTTAATTTGTACAGCGCTTGCAACAGCTGTTCTCTACAGTTATTTTGAAACGGTCAACAAAATTCAGTAAATAGCGCAGCTGTTTGTTTCATTATTTTATATTCATGTAATAATACACAGATGTCAATTAGATGGTTATCTGCATGAGGAAGAAAGAAAAAAAATCTGTTATCATTCGCTGATGGTGACATCTTATAGTATAAGAGGTTTCCTCTGTAAACATTTTTGTAGGCTTTGTGAAAGTTTTACAAATATAAAACCTCAAGAGATTTTAAATCTGTAATACTAAAGAGTAATAATTAACCTTGTTTGCGGTTTGACGTTTCTTGTCCACAGCTTCACCAATGTCTCTTTTTTTTTTTAACCTCAAGTAGCCACTGGGACAAATAGGCAGCAAGACACTAGTGCTTTCAGTTAAGCTAGCTAGCCACACAGTTATCTTGATTGTTCACTGATGTTACACAAACTCTGGACTGAATGGGAAATGTTGCATGGGGAAAAATTAGGTTATAAGTCAAATGATTAGGTCCCAAGGACTAAGAAAAATAAAATGGTTTGCTGAAAGATGAATAGACAAGTAAAATTAATAAAGTTTTGATTCATTTTGTCAACTGATTGGAGGTTTGAGGAAAAGTCAAAATCTCTGTTTTTTTGTTGTTTTTTTTAACAATACTATTTATTGGTGTATTCAGTTATATCTTTGACTTTCTTTGAAAATCTTCCGCAACATTTTTTCAGTTTGGGGGCTCTGCAGTTTCTTGTATTTACTGGATATAAGTGAAGCTGGGTTTTTTTGTTTGTTTTTTTAACAAAGAACAAGTCACTTCCTGATTTGCTTTTCTTAACATTTCATGAATCAGAAATAGGAAAATGTACAGGGATAAAATAGAGGGAAACCTGTCACTGCAGTTTATTGGTGTAATTCATTCTAGTTTTACCACTTGAATGTTGATAAAAGTGTGAAGTAATGCTTCAATTGTACTATTATAAACGTTATAATAGTGGTTGTTTGCCTTATAATCAACTGGACTCACATTTTCCTCCACTACACCATTAAATAACAGTAAATTATGTAATAAATATGACAACCTGGAAATGATTGAAAAAACACACAGAAATTGCTCTTTTTAAAATATTTTTATCTTCAAAACACAAAAGGTCCAAATTCAAATGTCAACGTACCCTCCACCAAGCTTCTGTTGTTTGTCAAACTACCAGAGTCAGTCAGGTCAGTGATATTTCCACCCCGAGCAGCAGGGGTGAGAAGGGACAGAACTACCAAAGTCGTGGAGAAATGAAGGACGACCCTGTTAGAACCTGTTGCTCTGACCCACCCCACTTGCACATGAAGTGTATTACAAGGCGTTTGGACTTGAATCGAGGACTGTTGGTTGTTTTGCATGGTGCTTCGAGTGAGTGCAAAATGTGTCTTTAGGAAAGAAACGTTACTGGAGTTGCTGTTGTGAGTTCAAACTGTTAGAGGTAATCAAAGATTGTATATCCTATTTATTGTATGTGTGTGTTCATACAGCCCAGTCTGGTGTTTTCTAGACCCAGAAGTAAGCTTTGATGCCATGTGGTCAACTAAGGTGAGTCCTGAGGTGGGAAATTGACTCGGACAGCAAAGACCTTGAGTCTGTGGCGTCCTATCGGCTGGTTAGGTGTGTGTCATAGCCTTGTGCACTGAACTCTACCTCTGCATAGAGTTTTTTTTTTTTTTTTTTTTTAGAATTTCACAAATTAATCTTTGATCATGGCAATTTTCCCTTGCTCAAACATCAGTCAACTGCTGTAGCTGTGACCTTTTTTTGTTTTATCATTGAGTGATATTTTCAACAAGTTGTAGGCTACTGTATTCTGTTGTTGTTATTGTCAGTGTATTATTTACTTTTCAGTTGAGTCACTCATTCTGCTCCTGTTCTCAGTTTGCCAAAATCTCTATCTGTTCTTTTTCTCTATATGTTTTCATTATTATTTTAGAGAACTGCTCCCAATTTTTCTCTTCTGAAGCAATGTTTAGAAAAACCTGTGCAAGAATTAAACTTTAAATCCTTGCAGTGAACCCAGTGTCTGTTTCCTGTGCGATCTAAAAGGATAAATTCACCCATCGTGGAAAAGTAATAGAAAAAACACACTTACTCAAGCCATCTTTCATTGTTATCACAAGTGCTCTTCACATTGCTATCATAATATTTCAAAATGTACTTTATTGTACAACTGATGTGACTCAGCAGGGTTTCTTCTCCCAGACAGAAATATTTAAACGGCTTAGAGCAAGTGGTAATACAGAGATTACACTCTGACATATTGTCACTGAGGGAGACATTTAATCCTCCATATTGGTCTTGATTTGCATTACAATGACTGCTGTGGTAATTGCTATACTACTCAATGCGATGAAGAGCTGCTGTGAGAGCAATTGTCAAACATCTCTTGTGTGCTACATTATTTTTAGCCTTCAAAACCACGTCTCTTGAGTTGATGAACCCACAGTTTACAATCTCCCACATTTTGTTGGGCTGTCAGTTTCAGCTTCATTCTCTACGCAGCGGCTCATCTCTCCTCACCCACCTCATAGATCAGTTTCGACTAGGGGTTAAGGTTTGATTAAGACTGGTATACATCTAGAGCTTTTTTTTTTTTCTCCAAACAATAATACATGAGGGGCTGCATGTGGTTGACTTACAAAGTCTCACAGGTTAGATCTCGACATGAAAATAAAGCCTTGGTAGGGTTTCAGTAGACTCCCATTCCTCAACATAAGAGGTTTTGTAGCCAATTTACTTTAGAGATGCTAAATATGCAACTTGCTCACATTATTAAAATATTTTGTAGCTACCCAGACATGGAGCAACATTTGTTTGGTGTTGTGTTTCTGGCGCTGAAAAGGAAAAAAATCCATCGCCTGCATCCTAGAAATCAGTTTTTGTGGTCCTTTGGTGATGAATTAGAACATGAACAGTGTGGCAAAAGACAAAAAGGCCCTGACAGAGAGAAAATAGTGAAAAGGATCATCAGTGTCTCATTCTGCATCATAATGTTTAATCACTGTCTTTGTGCCCTGTGGTGCAGTTTGTTGCTTATGAAAGCCTTCAGAAATTTTGTTGGTAGCCTATGTGTGGTTCAAACCTGTTCATTGAAGCAAGGGCTTTTTAGACAGAACAGAAACTCAGCTTCTGATTATGCACCCCCTCCCCGCCTCTATTGCTTATGAGGAAATGGGTAACAGCTGTGGGATCCGGTGCATGATCAAGCAATGACTGAGGCGGGAAATCTCCCAAGTAGGAGCTGCTGAACAGGTGGGCAATGGCAGCATCTGAAATGACAGGGATGTTATAAAATTGTCAATATGGCCTCCAACACAGCTCAGAGGGGACATTCACACTCTATTACAGACAGTAATCCTTGAGCTGAGAGGCAAAATAAACTAAGGCTCAGATGCTTTATGGAGACTGTTATTATATTTATTTCGAGTGATGCAGCTTATGTCTTTGATAAAAATCACTAGAGGCAGATGAGGCAGACGATAAGGAGAAAGAGTTTTTACTAGATCAGAGGGTACAGATCAGTCACAGTGGTTATTATTTACCAGTGCAGTGGATGATGAGTTGCAAATAAATCCAGGATTGTTTTCTAATGTAACAATCTACCATATCTCTAGCTAATAACAGCAGGAGATACATGTTCACTGCAATAGTTGGCTAGGGACAAACAAGTATAATATTACATCTGGAGACAACCGCACAAACATTAGAGCTGGTTGCTAAAGAAAAAACAGACAGTGGGTCTACATGATCGTAAACATATTTCTAAAAAAATTACATCAAGCAAGCAGAAAGAGAGCAAAATAACATTTTTATTGTATAAAATTGAGTGTTCTTTGAATGGTTGCACCTGTTTACTTCCCCCTGCACTTACCTGAGCAGGTGGTGTGTTCCAATTAATATGAGGCTGAAGCAGTAACTCCTAATTCCTCTGTAATATGAGTGAGGGTAGGGGTTTGTAAGACTTTCTTATGGTTTTTTTTTAACCTATGGCCCATCTTTGCTTTAGTTAATGAAAGTCTGCCTTCACTTGTTGCTTTCCTCATCACCCATTCATACTTTCCCAGTGCCACACAACATTCACTGCCCTTTAATTGCAAGTATAAGTAATTTTCCCACCAAAGAAAAAACATTCAGTTTCGCACACTATTTATTTTCAGCAGCATTCACTATCTATTCCCAGTGTTAGCCTTGACATCCATTCAGAATGAGCCATGTGGGATTCTTACTGTGAGCCTGTAAGGAAGTGCTAATGACCATTGATCTGTAGTTGATATGAGCCAAGCCAACTGTCTTTGTGATTTGTCCCACCAGAGACCTTATACATAAGTGAGGGTGGATGCAGCATGTGAAAAAAAAATCTGATTTTTCCTCTGCAAAATCTTTTTATTAGGGGGATATGTACTTTGATGTGCATCTGTCCAAGAGAGAACTCATTTTATTAAAAATGAGCATTGTAAATCTGATTTCTTGATGGTAATATAAATTTCTGTTGTACTTCAGATAGATAACAAAACATATTAAATTACTATCCAGTAAGTCATTATCTGTTATAAACTGGCATCAGCTGTGGGAAAATACAGTTAACAACCTACTTACATTTCATGAGAGCTTATCCACATACTACATATTTTTAATGGAGCAGCCAGTTTGAACATGTTTGCTATTGTGCTTGAGAACTTAATACAGCAATTTCGAGTGAGTAAGCCAGGAGGCTTGTTACTCTCCTGTAAGGACGACCAGCAGCACCAAAATATCTCTGCAATGCCAGGACGGCAACGTGCCTTTGGAAGTGTGTTAAGAATAGACCCACAATAGGGCTCGCTCCCGTCTTCTGTTGTCTGAGGACATACAGTTGTCTGCAGGGGACAGAGGAAGAGGTCATTTACGTGGTTTACTTAAGTCTTTCAAAGACTTGGGTGACTCAAATGGATCATATTAGATTCACCTACAGGGACCTGGCACATACTCCTTCTAGGAGAGAGAGGGAGGCAAACTGCTGAAGGAATTTTGTGTCCGTCAAGCCGGAGGTTATTGTTCTACTGGTAGAAAGGGTAAATGAGAAGTGGCTGGGTAGGGAGTGAGGTGCCCCCTTAAGGGATCGCCTTGTGGCCTGGAACTGGAAGACCAGAAGATTTTGGAGGGCTTTCAGTACAGCAAGCATGGCGGGATCAAGTGCCTCTGAGATCATCTTTATCTCTGTCAATCACAGCATCACTTTGACGGGTGAGTTGATTTCACTGACAAAACTGGTTTCTGACTAAAATAAACTTCTGCATTTAGTTTGTTTGCAGTGAAATTGCTTGGCATTTCTACAGATCTCTAAACCTCAAGGTGACATCTCAAAACAGGCAGATTTCTGATGTCTTGAGTTCTTCGAAGAATTTGCAACACCACACACCTCAATTCACGAGTCACTGTAAAATCAGCAAATTCTTAATACCAATGCACTTATTTTTCAGGGAAGGTGTGGCTCATTGTGATGATCTTCATGCGTATCCTGATCCTCCTCTTTGCCGGTTATCCTCTCTACCAGGATGAGCAGGAGCGATTTGTATGTAACACCATTCAGCCCGGATGTGCCAACGTGTGCTATGATCTATTTTCTCCAATCTCTCTCTTCCGCTTCTGGCTGATGCAGCTCATCACCTTGTGCCTCCCCTACATCATCTTTATCATCTACGTGGTCCATAAGGTCTCAAACAGCCTCACTGTGGACTTGAGCACCTCGAGTCACATCAAAACCTTGCAACTGTTCGAGATCCACCAGGAGCCATTCAACAAGACCTCTGTAAACAAGATGCCTGTGGTGGCGGAGCGGTGCTTCACAGGAGCCTACATCCTCCATCTGATGTTCAGAACGTTGCTGGAGGCAGGGTTTGGGGCAGCTCACTACTATCTGTTTGGTTTCTACATCCCCAGGAGGTTTCTGTGCCAGCATCCACCATGCACTACCCAGGTGGACTGCTACATCTCCAGGCCCACTGAGAAGACCGTAATGCTCAACTTCATGCTCGGTGTGGCTGCTCTGTCCCTTTTTCTAAATATGTTGGATTTTATCTGCGCCATCAAGCACTCAGTGAGGCAGAAGAGCAAGAGGAAGATGATGGTGAAGAAGATTTATGAGGAAGAGCAATGTTTCCTTTCAGCTGGAGCAGCCTCCAGAGGAATAGACCCACATGTCTCCCTGGCTCAGCAGGGTCTAGAGGTAGAGGATGGTCAAAGAGGGAGTTTCCGGAAGAGGCGAGGCAGCAAGGGCTCTTGTGGAGGGGGGGTGCTTGCTTTAGGTCAGGAACCCCCCTGCCTGGAGCACTCCTCTCTTCCACGATCTCCAGGACCTCCAGGCTGCAACACCAATGGGAACAATGGCTACTCTGTTTCACAAGAGGAGGCTCCGGAAAGGAATGGCAGTGAGGTGGCTCTCTGCCCCCCAGAGCCAATGGGGACACCCAGATCCATTCGTGTTAGCAAACGCAGCCGACTCAAACCGCCACCTCCGCCCAGACGGGACCTTGGGTCATCCCCCGGGGGGTCAGCAGTGCCCATCGGGGATGTTTCCACAGCAACAGCAATCTGTACCAGAAGGGTGGGTCAGTATACGCTGGTTGAGTTGGGCAGCAGTGCAGAGCTACAGACCAATGACGACGGGCAAGAGAAAAGATCAGAGTGGGTGTGACTTAGAGGGTTGGACTGCTTTATTTCCAGGTTATTCTTAACACAAGAATAGGAGGAAAAAAGTGAGGGCCGATATAAGAAACAGACACACAAGGTTTTACACAGTGGCAACAACTGTTAGACCTGACATCCCGCTACGCTCCAATCCTCATTTCACAATAAAGTCTCCACGGTCGCTTGAGGAAAATTTTTGCTCTTTGATTGTATCACACAATCAGATCACATTGCCTTTGAGGACCACTAGCTGAGGGATGCAAAGTGAAGAATTCAAGTCATGAATAAAAACTCTCTTAACAAGTGAAGAAGTGAAGAATGACAAGAAAAAAACTCAACCTTGAGAAAATCTAAAAGAGTGCAACCCACCTGTTTCTTCCCTTGTTGACTTTACCCCCACCTCACCAGACACGTCTTCCATAAACAAAGACAGGCCTTGACATGTCCCAAGCATGCAACCCCCTACCCCCTACTTCTATATGATACCACCATGGAGTCATCCTCGTTTGGGTCACTGGGGTCAAAGGACATGGGTACCCTCTAGGCCCTGTGTTTGGGTGACCCTAAGAGGGTCAGAAAGGCAAATGAAAGGCAATAATCTGGCCAAGGTGTGATTAAGCTCATAGAAGGGAATAGAATTCCTTGTCAGAAGTAAAGGAAACTATGAAGGCCCCTAAAGCTGACATAGGCTCACAAAGCAATTATGTTACCCCATAGGGGCTCTGTATTTATGGAGACAGCTTGTCACTCTATTTCAGGGACTCGCAGAGCTTAAGAGGAATACAAGCTTTAGCATACACTGTCACTACAAATAGAGCACAGCGCAGCTCTGCAAAGGAACCGTGTTGCCTGTTGCCCTTCAGGATATCTGCTTGCTGTGGCTTTGGTTTCACCTTGATCAAAGCTCATATTAATGTGGCTCAGACACCGCCTTCCACTGTGACACGTCAATCATAGTATCGGTATATGACAGGGCTGCTGTCATGTTTAACTTATGCCTTTGCTAAATTGTTTCCAGGTTTTTAGCTGCAGTGTAACCTGTCTATTTTCTCAAAATATCTAGACTAAAATCAATCAATCTCTTTATTTGTCCCTGTAGGGAATTTTTTTGCAGAACAATCAAGTAGGCATTACATCATACATCATACGCCACAGAGAGAACTTCATACAGAATGATTGTAAAGAACAAATAAGTGGCATCACTGTTGTATCTGCTACTCTATGGCTGAGGGGCTGGCCTCTGTGTAATGGATATCCCTTGATCATCCTCCTCTTGTGGTCTCTTTGAAGGTGACAACAAAAGCTCCTCAGCCTCCTATCTCACCTATCTCACCGTGACAGTCATAAGGGTGACCACAGGGGGTTTTCATCAGACCACAGGAGTACTAACAATGCCCCACCTCCTACATGCACCCAGTGTTTTGTTTAAAAGCCAAAACTGGATTCAGTTACATTTGTATTTATTGATACTCTGCACTGTAAGGTCTGAGAATGACCAAATAAACTGTTTAGTAGTTTTGTGCCTAATTCTTAGTGCAAGTTAAATTCCAAGAAAATGTTCTTGCTATCTCTCAATACAATGTCAAATGACTTGATGTACTGTTTAATACACTATTATATATAAAAGTATTTTGTCTATAAAGTGAATGTTTGTTTGATCTCTTATGTTTCATTCATGGACTCTCAAATGTGAAGTGATATTTCTATGTGTAACAGTAATGGTTGTTCATTAGTGCTACTGAAATTATATAAACTACTAAGACATTGAACATCATGATCACTTTCTTGTAACTGGTTTTGTTTGATTCAGTCCATTGTGGTGTACTAGCTCTGCCAACACTGTAGTTTGAAAACATGCTGCCCTCCAGTGACGAAAAATTTGAAATGCTGCTTTATATTTAAACAACACTTGAAATCAAATGACCTCTGGCATTGTGATGACAGATTTTGACATGTGAATATTTGTATCTTATCATTAAAAATTTTGGTTGCAACACTCAATAAATAAGCAATCTGAAAGCATAACTGTAAAACAACAAGAACAAAATGCTGATTAAATATAAATAGGTTAGTATTCTTAGTAGCTGAATTTTAAAAGTAAATCCTATTTTTGCGCATGAACTAAAAGCAGATTAATTGCATTTTGTGATTCGGGATCATTTTAAGAGTTTCCTCCTGTGCTCTTCCCTAGCTGAGGAAGTGCTAATAAAATGTCAGCAGTCTCTTCATCAGACCCTAACCATAGTCATCAACAGGGTGCAAGCCATGACAGACGCTATAAGCTGCTGATTTGGCTGAATGACCTCAAAAAAGGTAAGGTAGAGATGAGGTGTCATAGGACAGAATATTTAATATAACTTAAAGAGGGAACTTTTGTAACTTTTGAAAATAGAAATAACACATCCTTGCTGTTACCAATGAAAAGTTGAATTCATGAGCAATAAAAAACGAACCCTTGCTCAGCACACAATGGGGTTTTGCTGCTAGCCTTAGCCTACTTGGTCTTGTATGACCAGTAGCTTATGGTGGCTAATGTTTGCTAATGTTGGCAAACTGTAGACAGATACAGGTGTGTAACTGACATTGCTGTGTCAGTCTACTGACTTTATGACTCTTCTTTACTCGTGCTACTGTAAACCCTATGTACACAATGTAGCATTTAGCAAAATGTAGTTGTCATTTTTGGTTGATGTTGAGCAAAAGTTACATAGTCTTGCTTTACTCAGCCAAAGCATCACATGCCCATATCCATTCCTGAATGGTTACGGCAAACTACAGCGCTAGTTAGATGGAGCAACGTTGCTTTGCTCTGTTGGCCTTGAGTAATTTTTGGTTCTAGGAGAGATGGCATTGCTATGCCATATGTTTGTGAACTCACTGTGACCGCTCATACAGTGGGAAGTATAACAAAATGACCTCAGAATGTAACAGAATGACCTCTGGTGGTGGAAAGAAGCTAAAAACAAAAATAAATGGATGTTAACGACATAACTATGCACAGTTTGAAAGTCTATTGAGCTTCTATCAAAACATATTCTGTCCTGAAACATCAAAGTTACCCAGAAACAACTGCTAACCTGACGTTACGCAGACTAGCCAGGGATTTAACATCCACGAGTTGGTGACCCTCCTGTATTCTTCCACATAATCATTCGAATAGAGTTGAACCAAGCCTTCCTAATACTGTTTCCAAAGCAAAAGAAGTATTTGAACTTGTCTTTAAAATCTAATGATTTAAAAACCTCCCACCCGACACACCTCCATTATTTTATCTTTCCTTACAGTTCTGTTCCAATGATTCTGCCTCTGCCCTTCATGAGAGCATTTAAGAACATAGAGGTGGATATATTCATTGAGCTTAGAAAACTTGCCATTTTCTCTTCATAATATTATTAACAGGCTACACTGTCTTTTTTTATTCCACTGGGAGTAACCAAAGTCTGAAATTCCCAAATCCAGAACATAGGGTTTTCAACAAGAACATTGCCGTTGTTTTTAGTCAGTGTAAAGAGAAATGTACAGAAGCTCAATAGACTTTCAAACTCTGTGTTTTGCCTAGTTTAGTTATTAACATCCATTTATTTTTGTTCTTAACTTTACAACCACCAGCAGAGTATCAGAGCTTTCTACACTTTAAATAACATATATATCAAATACTTAATTTAGATCTCACTACTCTCTCAGTAGCAAGATTTCTGAGGTCATTTTGTTATACTTCCCACTGTAGGAGCGGTCACAGTGAGTTCACAGACATATAGCATAGCTTTTGCCAGTGTTTCCACTGTGTACTGTATCTCTAGAACCAAAATTCCTCAAGGTTATCAAATGAGAAATGTACATTTCTCATTACTCAGACTTGGCTGATCACTGAGCACAAAGAGACCAGAGTCCCTGGGCAACCACAAGACTTTCTTGACTGCTCACTGGATGAACTGAATAAGCTGTGTGCCATGCAAATAAAGTGTATGTAAATGAGTGAAAAAGAGAGACAGAGTCCAAAATCCAATCGATTCCATTTCTTCTTCCATAGAGGCAATGATGGCTCTCCTTATTTTGTAAGGATTGCCTAATCATGTTTGCTCTGGACCTTCACTGTGGTGAAACTGACACCTCTTCCCTACACCCTGCCATATACTGTACAAGGTATATTGTATTACTGGATGTGATCCATGAAGTCCAAAGGATAGCCAACTCTGTCCCTCTAAGTGTGTACCACTGTGCAACAAATGACCCGAAACTCATGGGATATTTCTTACCCAGGGTAACGTTAACATCCCATTGTCAGGTTTAGACACCTAAAATATCAAACAAGGAAGAAAGACAAGAGAGTTAATGGCTTTTTACTCGCGAGGAGAATGGACAGAGATGTACTCAGTTACAAACTCCAACTGCTCTGAGGCATCCCTGACGCGTCCACTCTTTTTATTATTATCAAGGAGGTCCCTGTTACATACACATTGCTGCTAGATGGGAAAAGGGGATAAGCAGCAACATGAACTGTGAGACAGTTAGATTAGCATATGTTGCCATGGCTATGGTGCTGTACAGAATGTTCCAGGAACTATGTATGTTATAACAGCTGCATATCAGTAGCTGTTTTGGTTCTTG
>JAPMOB010249684.1:0-13363 GCA_029875015.1 Lepomis gibbosus
TACTTGGGCCACAAAAGATGACGTTTCACAAGAACACAAGAACACAAGTACAGACAAGAACAGAGATTGAGAAAGGCCCAGAGGCTACGCCGTCGCCTGACGTGCACCTCCTCGAGTCGACGCGGACCGTAAGCACTGTGATTGGTCGGCTGGGTAGCCTTGCAATGCCTCCGAGCCAACGCGAAGTACACAGCGCTTTGCAGTAACTTTTACTAGCGGCCAAAACAGCGGCTGTAACACAGTGAATCAATATATTTGACCGTCGCAACCTGAGCGAAATGACTCGTTTCGCTATCAGAATGTGATCCATTCGGTCGGTAACATTTGAAAAGGCTACACCAGCCGCACGTATGCAATTTTATTGCCATTTACGTTAGCGGATGGCTAAACCTGAAGCTAGCCTGCTCGGCCGGCAAAAGTCAACATGGTGGACGCTGTAGCGCTACTGCCGACTAGTGTTTGGGGGTGTAATTGCAGAATGACGGACACACCTATGCACAAGTATATATGCATGGCTACGTGCGTAGGCTACAGTGTAGGTACGCACGTAGACCCTACGCAGGAGTATAAATCAGCCTTTACTCTCCGCTCTGAGAACAGAGGGTCTTCTCTCTCTATTCCTATCTGTCAACTAGAAATGCACCCAGCTTCTTTCTTTGTTCTTCTGTTAAACAGTTTTGTTTCCAGTAATTTTCTTGTATGGTGACATATACCATTAAGAAGCTTGGCAGCCTTATCTTTCAGTCTTGAGCATGGCAAACTCAACAGTTAACAATCTATTTGTCTATTGATAATTAATACTGCTAATCGATACAATGCTTTATTGGTACTGCTTAGCAGTTACGTGAGATTATTGTGCAACAAAAAAAAGCAATAAAATCTAAAACATTAAACATCAACAACAATTTACTTTTCTTTACATTTCACTTATTTAGCTGACGCTTTTATCCATGGTTTGTAATGAGATGTTCTATCACATATGGATGTTGGCATGGGTGCGTACGTTTAGCCATCCATCCAACTGTCCACACCCAACACTACAAGCGTGCAGTGCATCACATCTATTAATGCTGCTGTCAGTTATCAAATTTGACACTACAAGAACTTGAAGTAAATTGACAGATAATGGAGCTTTAATGACTTTCCACACACCACTGCCCAGCCTTATTATATTTCACATTATGTCCAAACCTAGTGTAAGAGGAGCAGAAGAGGAGATTTGTACCCATGACTGTATAAAGTCAGTGTATTGTGACTACAAAACAAGACGCAACTCCCTGGTTGACAGCACTGCAGGAATTTATCAAGCAAAAAGAGATTCAGAGAGGACACACTGTTAGAAGCATTGTAAGATCTTGCTGCCTTCCTGGAGGAAAACAATAATCTTATCTGGACAGGGTGTAACTGACAGGTGAGGGTGTCCACAGGGGTTCAGAGAAAGCTTATGAAATTTAGTTAGATGACATGTGACTGAGAGTACTGTGGAGAAGACAGGCAGTATGAGAATGTATGCTTAGAAATCTGGGCAGCACATAGCTGACACCTCACAAACTTTCACTTTCAGATCTGTAAATGACAAAGACATCTATCAGGAAAGGTAGGGAACTAAAAATGGAATACTGACCCACTTAAAAAAAAGGTTTGCATCTGTTTTGTAGAGTGCATATTTTTAAGTCCAGTTACATCCCAAAGTAAAAATCACGAAGCTGCACTTCAAAATGACACATGAAACTGCATTGACAGCACAAAATTACATTTGGCTAAATAACTGTCTCACAGATAACTGAAGGCAGTTCAGTGCAAAGCTAAGCTGCCAATTAAACTAGTGAAACTGCCTTCTTTGCTTTTCCAGACCAGCAGGTCTAGGACAGTTAAATCCCAGCAGGCAGAAAAGCCGACCTTCAGAGGCAGAGCATCAGAAATGAACACACAGATTTCTACATCCTCACACTTTTAACTCTGCTCATTTACAAGCAGTCTAAATGATCCTATGTTTACTTTAGCTGTTGTTTGGTACTGTCAAAATATGCTTCCGATACCTTAGAGCTGTATTAACCTACATCAAAACTGTTTCCCTCAACTCTACATTTTCCTCTAATCCTAATCTATATGAGAGGACTGATATGAAAATCAACAAGGACTGGCGAAAGCTCCTTTCTGCTTTCTTGTCTCAGTGCAACTGAATTTTGTGGGAAACTTAAAACACGCAGGATTATTTAATTACAAGCTGAATGAAGCAAAATTTCCTATTTGGTCCTTAAACCACGTGCAGATGTGCAGCTGAGCATGTATGTAATGACAGATGTCTGCGTGACTGCGGGTCAGTACAGTCATCTCAGAGCCCAGCGGTCACAAAATCAGACAGATCCTTTCAATTCATTGGAAAGATAAAGGTGGAAAATTTCCTCCTTCAAAGGACACCACTGGAACACACTGTCTGTGATGTCCGTCACTCAGGAAAACGAAAGGGACTCTTTTCAATTTAGCCGGTCCAGCTGAGAGTGTGTAACCAGCCTGCCTTAATAGGTTAGACAGACTCCTTCATTATGCCCGGGTTGTCTTTCGTAACGCACTATATCCAGCTCCCCTCAGGAAAAACTGCCAGCTTTTTGGCTCCCCTTGCTCAATACTCATCTAATGAGAGTGATCTATCCACCTGTATTGAATTCCAATCCATAGAGGCAGTTAAAACAAATGCTGGCAGAGGAAGCGCGTTGACACCTTCTTCCATGCTGTGTTTTTTCAGACAAAGCTGCCGAAGCATAACAAATCCTTTACTAATGACATAATGGTACCCTGTCTGTATAAAGCCACATGAGACACTTCTGAACTTCAGATGTTCTACTTGGTCAGTACTCTTTTTAGATGACACGCAGAGCAAGCACAGAGAGGGAAGTGCTGGGGTGGGGGGCACTTCAGAAGGAGCAAGGTAAGCAAGAACTGATTCAAAACAAGGTGACGTGCCCAAAGGAAATCATAAGCTGTCAGTGTGAGACCAACAAAAAGATTAACCTGTCCTTTGTCAAAAGAAAAATCAATGGTGGATCGTAAACAATGAGACAGCAGAGGGGGGAGCTCTGACTGTGAGTCCCTGGCCCACAGCAGCAGCGGGAGGGAAGGGGAACATGAGACTCCCCTTTAAACTAACTGACAACCGGCAAGATGAAATAGTCTGAGGCACAGTTGTAGAGATTAAGATCACTGGCCTGATAAAACCCAGTTAATGATATAATCTGAGGATGCGAGAACTTTCTGAACTTTCTCTAGAATTTGCTTCCAGTTGTCAAACAGGACACATTAGGACTGGAGCGCTGAGCCGGGGTCATCAGTGCTGGGCAATGAGGGCAGCAGCTCCAGGTGCATGCTGTGAGTGGGTGGAAACCACGAAGCATAACTTAGTTACCATACTGTACATACAGAATGCTGGCACCTCTAGAGAGTAGACTTGCATGTTGCACTCCAGTGGTGTCTGGGGTATTACAATTATTGCCCTGCTATAATAGAATATTTGAACAATAATAATAAAAATAACATTCCAGACAAAGTTGCACATTTTTAAAAACAGAAACATTGTGATAAATCTAAAGGGATTATTTCTCTTTCAAAATGGGACAGAATCTGTCATGCTTTACTTACTATAATTTATTAGGGCTGACCCCGAATAGGTGGAGAGTCGACGCTTCGATGGGCGGAGCCTGATTGGACCTACAACCTCACAGTCGAAGCTTCGCAGCAAAACAAGGACATGGCGACATGGAGGTGCTCCTCCAAACGTCTGATTTTACATAAAACTACCAGTTTTCTCCCAATAAGTTAATATACAACCTATTACAATATACATGTCAACGTTTAATGCTGTAAATAAAGATGTAAAAAGAATTAGACTTTCAATCAATGTTTTTAAAGTGCAATAAATAAAACTGATAATCAATAAAACCCTAACCCTGGGTCGTCAGTGCGCATGTGTAGACGTAGCGTGTATGTGTGTAGTGGCAGGAGAGGAACACTTGCTGAAGAGACGGAGCCCCAGCATCACTGGTGGGTCGAGTTGTTCGCACCTCGCCGAACTTTTGACAATTTCTGGCCATTGATGAACCACACAAAGAATATTTTATCATTTTTAAATAGCTGGCTACTTGAAATAGACCCGCGAGGAACCCGCATCGTGCATGCAGTTGTTGGCAGCAGGGAATGCACGCAAAACTGCACAAGACTGGTGAATGGCAGGCGAGAGAGAGAGAGAGAGAGAATTATTTTTTAATATATATATATATATTTCTTTTTTTAACACAAACACAGATGCTTTGATTACTTTACGCTTTAATTATTTAATGAAATGTATGGGGGTGATTTTTGTTATGTTATATGTATGGGGCTTATTTTTACGTGATATGTATGATGCTTTGACAATATTGTTCTACAGTCATGCCAATAAAGCAAATTGAATTGAATTGAGAGAGAGAGAGAGATGGTCAACAATAAGCGTAAGTTTTACTAGAAACAGTGTAAATTGAATAAATAGAGACTCCAGCTCTGCAGCTTCTCAAGATCTAAGCTGAACTACCGTGTGNGGGAAATACACGATTTTAGGGTGGTACCATTTGATGCTGTCACTATAATGGGATTTCTAACTTCGATACAATACCTTGAAAAATATTGATATTCTATACCATTTTCCATACCACGGGGAGAAATTGACAGAACATTGATTAAATTACTGAATATAATTACTGAATTATCTTACCTTAGTAAGTAAAGTTAATACTGCTGTGTGTTAAGCAGAACAGTTAATTTACTTCTGACCTTAGTTAAAGTATTTCCTATTAACTGAATCTGCTGTCTGACAAGGGGCAGACGTCTCCGACCTCTGCAGGTTTTTTATTGAGGACGGCGTGTCGGTCCTGCAGGTGCTTTGCTGTTTCGTTAGCACTGCTCTGTACTGTCACCTTCATGTCGGCTCGCTTGTTTTCATTTGCCGGCATCCAATAACAAGTGACAAGTACTAGCCTATCACAGCACAGTAGGGCGGGGCTTATCGAAACTCTGGCAGGGGAAAAAACTTGATTCAGACAGAGCGAATGAGACGAGAAGAAAGCGCTGTGAGTGACAGGAGGCGGGACTGTGTGGGCGCTGCAGCGGTGTGTTTATCAGCTCGCTGTCGGGGAGAAGAGAAACACATTTTCAGGATCGATACTGTGGGAAATGAATATTAAAACCGGAATCGATGTGTATCAAAAAATCAATATTTTTGACAACACTAGTACCATTTACCTTGGAGAAGGGTATGAGATAAATACGTTTTGTGAATTTCAGGGCAGGTGAAATAGGGTGAAGCGTCTCTCTTCATGGCAAGACGCTTTACCCTATTTTACCCATTTATGCAGTTTATGGAGTTTCCTCTGTCTGTCCTGTCAAGTTTATTACTGCATTTTTTTGGTTTTGCCCCACAATTTTGCTGCGACATTACTGCGTGCATGGCAACGTTTAAAATGACCATCATTAAAGTAAATTGTCAAAGAAAACACTCATACGTCAATAGAAGACAATAAAGAAATGACCTTGAAAGCCACAGAGGCCAGTAGTGGTGAGGGAAAATGTCCATGCAGGTGAGAGTCTCTGAATCAGAGAAAATAATGAGTCCTTGGAGGATTTTTGCGTACATGAGGATTCAGGTAATGTCAGAGCCGATCCGCACATCACACCAATTCTGCTGCTATAATTGTGACAAAAAACGCAGCTGCTGACATCAAATTATTATACTGTAATATCAGCCAAAGCATCCTCTTCATTCAATACTAATCTGTTGTATTTTTTGGTGTCATAACAGTGTCCATCATGTACTGCACACCCCAACTAGTCTGTCTGTATCTCTTATAATATGCAATTTTAGTGAACCAAGCAGCAGGGAGAAAGACCATGCAACAACCTGTAGTTAGTGTGTTCTTCAACCAAACGTTGCGGTTTGCCTCCTGCCAGGTTCAAGTCTTCACTGCATACACGCACACACAAACAGGTCCCTTTGTATATATTTCATTATAGACCATTAGTTTGTATGACTGTAGTGTTTGGTTGTGTTTAGGTGTAGCCTAATTTTGGTATGAATTACAGAAAATAAGCTCTTTTAAAAGAAGAAAAAAATCTGCCCCTTCCTGATTTCTAAACCCTGGATACGGCCCTGTGATTTACAACTTGTATATCATTTCTACATCAACCTAGCACTTTTCAGTGGAAATATTTTTGTGACTCTCCACCTGTTTGGATCTTTTGAGACTCTTCTACTGTGGCGTTTCACACTCGCTTTGTATTGCTCATGTGTGAACTGACTGGAATGTAACTTAAAAATAAGCCATTCCCCTGACTGTCTCAGTAGTCGACTCACTTTTATGATGTGAGGTTTGGCATGCTCCCAAATGCCTTCTCTTCCTCTCCCCTACAGCAGCAGCAGTGTGCAAGTATGCTAACATCAACAAACAACCAGCAGCCACCACACCCCAGAGTCAGACCAGGTCCAAAGTCAAAGCTAACAATACTGCAAAGCAACGTTAGCTTTTTTGGTAAAATGGGTAAATTGCTAGCTAACGTAGCAAACTGCTGTCTTTAGTGGAATGGCTAGGGCGGCTGTTGCTCTGGATGTAGAGCTGGTTGCCCTCGAATCGGAGGATCAGCGTTTGATAGCTGGGCTTCTCCAGTTTGGAAGTGTACTTGAACAACATACTGAACCTCAATTTGCTCCGGATTGCTGTGTGTGTGAATGTTAACTTCTGTTTCTGGATCTCTCATGGAGCCAAAGGTAAAATATGGGAACACTACAGATAATGTTGTTATTCTAAATATGACTGGTATTTATTTCAGTCTTCATGTGTAGGTCACATTACACCATGTTTTAGCCGATGCCCAGGATGCTGCTCTCTCAAGCCCACGGAGTGCGAGAACAAGCAACAGGATGCTGACTGCAGTTCAGTTAACAGCCACTGGTGTCATTAATAACTTTAACCTTTGGGTCAAATGATTCATGAACGCCATGATTTTAAGTGTGTTTCCATTGGACTTTGTTGCATTCTGTATTATCTATAGACCAATTTTTCCACCTCAGCTTTTGTAATAATAATCCTGGCGTTTCGGCTATCTCAAATCGTAAAGGTGCATAAAACAGGTGGGTTGAAACACATTTACACGGTCTATTCAGTTTTCGTTGGGACTACTTGTTTGGTGGAAAATAGTACAAGAGTAAACTTCTGTGAATTAACGTGAGTAACGTTAACAGTTTCTGGAAACACATGGTTGTGGTTGCATTACTTCATTTATTTTTACTTCATTGTAATAGAGTGGAGGCAAACATCTCAGAGATAGATATCTCAAAAAACATAGACAAATAAAACCAAAACCAGAAATGATGCTGCTAAAGGTGAGTGAGAAAATGATTTTTTGCCATTTAGGTGAGCCAACCCTTTAAAGTGCAAAGGTTAAAGACAAGACAGTTCTTGCCAAAACCTATATTGTTTGTAACTGCTCTTCAGATTATGTGGCTAAGCAGGAAATACACCCAGTGGGCCCATTCCACCAGAGCACAAATCAAAACTGTGTCACCAACAGCAACATTCCTGCTGTATCCTCCTTTTTAATGGATGGATCCTTATCGCATGACCCTTTTTGTTCAAAGCGAGAGAAGGACCATAAAGAGGGAAACTGTAAGAGAGCATCAAAGTAAAGGATGTGACAGACAACGCCCTCAATGCCTGATTAGCTTAAGGGAAAATGAGGGATCAAGCCATGTTGCCTGAGCAGATGCTTTTTAAACAAAGTTGCAGAGTTCTATATGTTATATTAACAAAGTGAGTATATGTTAGCTGCTAATAAATCAGCTGTCAAGTTGGGTATAGGTGTTGTGAAATGTATAATGTGGCTGAACAGCAACTGAATACTAATGCTGGAGATTCACACACAACAAGGTTACATTTTTGGCCAGACAGACCATAAACACACGATAGACATATTATCGCTACTACCAGAAGTTAGTTTGCTGCAAAAACTGAAAGAAAGCAAACCCAAAGTGTTGGTAATGATAATCCCTCAACTTAAGTAACTTCAGTAAGTATAGTCAAAGGGCATACATCAAAGATAAGCCAGACGACTGTAATGGATATTCACAATGGACACAGCTATTCATTTTACCATTTTTCTTCATTTGATCTTCCAAATAAGTATGGCTAACCTGGGGGTTTGATTAAAAAACCTTTGTCTAACTGCTTATGTTTCCTGCCCCGGTGGATGTCTTTTTAGCTACATCAATCTATTCCCAGATCTCAGATGTCATTAACTTAGTGGGAAAAGCAGAACTATTTCAAACAGGAATGAAGTCAAAGCAAAAATAAGATCTAAATTGTGAAAAATAAGAATAATCCATTATAGCCTGAACATCAGATTTTGTGTGTACTCCCCTGTGATTATTTAATATGTTTCTTGTCTACAAGAAAACATTTCCTCCACTTACATTTGAGTAATACCCTGCGGATAAAGGCTAAATCACTGAAGAGATGTTCCCACAATGTGCTCTTCTTTGAATTCATTTTTGCATTCTACTTCAAGTCACAAATCAATGCATGCAGTCCTAATGAACCACAACAAAACCTGATGAGAAATGAAATCTCTGTTTGTAGGAAAATTCCAGTACCAATGTAGCAAATGTGCCTCTCTGACAATCAGCTGGGTTCCAGCAGCTGTCAGTCTAATCATAGCAAGGATTAGTATAATTAACATTTTTTAGACCCACAGAGTTTTTCAATCAAGTATAAAGTTTTAATAATCACAGATGAATGGGGCTGCAGGGAATTATGTGTCGTACTAGCTCAAGCACTTTTCCACAGCGCCTTAACCTTCCATCTGGAAGCATGCTTCATCTGGGTGAAAATTACCTACAGTCTTTTCTCTGTTGATTGCAGGCTACACTAAAATAGAATTTAGAACAAAATCCAATGAAAAGAAGTTGAAAATACTGTTTTAACCTTTACCTGATTCTAGGGCCAAGTAGGCAGAGTTGCGCACTTGGACCAAATGTGGAGATTTCCCATTAGCTGCAAAGGGAATGGCAGGAATCTTGGATAGCGATATGGACAAACGCAATCCAGGCATGGTGTAATGAACTGGCAGGGGGCTGCAGCCAAGCCAATTAAATGATACGAGCCTGACAATAAGTGGTTTTCATTACATGACCTCAAGAAACCCACCGCCGAACTTAATCTTCTTACAATACACTGGTTATAAGAAACCCTCATGCCCTGACACCTTTTAAAAAACAGATTACAACTCCCATTACAAGTTTTAACTTGCAATTTCAAATACTTTTAGGGTTAGGGGGAAGAACTAAAGTTCCTCTCTGAGTTTCAATAGCCATCTCAGTTTCTTTAGAGTTCTAGCTTTTACAACTCACTTTTGGAACAAACACTTCCTTCCTATTGGACTTTTAAAACTAATTCATTGGCATTGCCTGTATCTGCAGTCTGGTATTATCAAAAGGCATTTTGCGTGGTATTACAGCGCATTGCAATTTTACACCCACTGTCACAGTAAAAAATACCAGGTACGCTACATTAGCTACGTTCAAGAGTAAGCAGCAAGCTAACTAGCTAACAATGTTAGTGTTTAGGGCATTAACAGCCCTGCCAAAGTCCCTTACCCTAACCATCACAGGGGTGTCTGCCTAAACCTAAGTAAGTGATTGTATGCATGTTGACTGGTTAACCCTACAGATGCGCACATCTGCTGTCATAGCAGGTATGGTTAACCTCCTTTGTGTTGCTTAGGTCTACCGGAACTAAATAGCGTTAAATCACACGCGAAAAGCTTAAAATGCGTTGACATGGCACGTGAAATGTCCTTAAAAGTGTTGTGCTATTTATATGCCATCCCATGATATCACGTTGGTATCTGCAGACAGCTTTATAAGACAGTTTGGCTAAAAAGGCTGGGAAGACTAGTGAGGCCAAGTGTGGCCTCCAAGAAAGGCTGATGGGACTTCTGGATTATTGTATGCAGTCACTGGTACTAAGCCAACTATATACTTTCAAGAGAAAAGGAAAGATTAATGTTAAAATCTTCCTAATAAGACTATAATGATTAAGAGTTTCTTATCTTCAAAACACTTTTTTTCCCCAAACAGGTTTGGGAAAAGGAGCATCATATTGTAATTAGTCATTTTACAATTGGGATAATCCAGTAATTGATTACATTATTCAATAACTTGCCCAACAGTGATTCTAGATTACCTACAGTACTAATTCTTTGAAGAATTCCTCCTCACTTTTATATTTTTGCCTTGAGTAGATTAAGTAGGTTAATATTTTAGAAAAAAATGTTGCAGCAAAGACCACACCAGCTTGCTCTACTTATTCTGCAGGGAATTTTTTTCAAACAAAATTCATTTATGCCATATAGATAACTGTTAGGAACATGGAAGTCCAATCAGAAGAAAGTAATGCCAGTAGTATATAATTAGAATTGGACTTCTGAAGGGTTTTAATCACCATGTGAAACGTCATGTGATTTGTGAAACACATTTTCCTCGTTGCAGACATGATCCCTCACAGGCTTCCCCCTCACAAACAACTGCTAATTGTTCTTGATGTAACACTTGGCCTTGCTGGATGAGCCTGCAAACAGGGCTTTGGTAGTGCCTCAATGCCAACATAATGCTCCCACCCTGTGTTGTCTTTCACACACAAGCCCTGAACCTGTCCTCAAACGTAAGTTGGTGTTTTTTTTTTATAGGCTGTATATTGTGAATGTAACCTTCATAGAATTATCTATTGTTATTGTAGAACATGAAACCCAACAAGCAATGTCTTTTCTGTTTTTCACATTTTTCAGCCATTTTTACACAAACATACACATGCCCTGGATACGTGTACGTACGCAGCCTCACAACGGGCAACATAATTGAATTTCAATGTTTTTCTTTCATAAGATAAAAATACAAACAACAGTCCTTCTATAAATAATAATGAGAATCCTTCACTGTCAAACAGACAACAATATCGATTAGAGTGAAGAGACACGCCAGATTCTTAACCATAAAAAATCTGATTGGTTCCTTTTGGTATTTCTAAAATGACTCATGAAATTAACTTAAAATTACATTACTCGTGAAAGACAATGACTGCTGGTGAAAGAAAATTGATACAGAGCTGAAGTAAATAGATGCATTTGATGGCAGGTAATGTACAATATTAGCCCCACACTGGATTCAATTTGCTATCTGCATGATGGAATAAAAATGAACCCTCAGTCTTACTGGGAGATACTGTCATTGCCCCTGTGAGCAGAGTACCAAACAGCAAAATGGGCAGTCTGCCAGAAAGCAGTTAAGGTGTGTGTATGTGTGTGTGTGTGTGTGTGTGTGTGTGTGAGAGGAGGTGGGGAAGTACAAGCTAGAGATGTGGAGAAAGTTACGTGTCGAGGTACCCCAAGCTAAACTCTGTGGGTCGGGTGTGCCAGAAAAATATGTGCAGTGTGGATGACTTATGCACTACTGCAGGCCTTGTTGCTTCTACAGTGTGTAAGTAGGCTGCGTAGTTTCTTTGTTTTAACTCTGTGTATTCCTGATAATCAGAGTCTGTACAGGGTTTTTTATTTAAAAAATTGACCATATTCTTTATTAGTGTCTGACTTCCTGCTTGGTTCGATCTCCTCTGTGCAGTTTGACGTGGCCGCCTTAAGAGACTAGCCGCAGATTGTCCGCAGATTCTGGGAGGCTTCTGAAATGCATTACGGCGTGACTGGTGGGATCGCAAGCATTGTCTAAAATGGCCGCGATCAGCTCCGTGTCGCAGCCGGAATACAAGGCACCCGTATCAAGTAGAATCCAAACGTTAGTCCCATCTCTCTCTATGTATGCATGGTTGGCAGTTCTGACAGAAGCTAAGTTGCTAACTGAGGTGCAGGCAGATGCAGATTAGCAGCGTTTAAAGAAAAAAGGAAACATTAGCAACAAATTAGCAGAATGGCATTATTATAATGGTTGAAATCCGATGAGACAACAATGCAGCAATGGATTGGTACCTGAGTGTTCCCACGATCTGATGGCAGCTACCACAAAAGGAGACACCAGCACACAGCAGCCTTCATCTAATGTCTATCTAAGTGGATTTCTATCGATTCCTTGGCATATCATCTCAGCAAGTGACAAATGGCAGAGAGAAAAAATCTAATCTGAATTTAAATACGGCAGTGAAAGGTGTACTGTTCTTTGTTTCTGTGGTTTGCATTCACCTTTTACAGTTTCAACATATCTTCTCTCGGCCATATAGAAGGTTTTGTTTTTACCTATTCAGGTTTTGAGACACTGAATTCATCTGTGACATTTCTGTCACCACGCAAATTCAATTGCGGTAAATGGAACTTGGACTGACTTGGAAAAAACTGAGGTTTCAAAAGTTATACCTATTTCTAGAAACAGTGTCGGTCTTCCTCCTGATACATCACAGAGCATTATGTCAACATGAGATAAATATTTCAAACTCTGGACAGTAACCTCGAATATAAGCACTCTGCTGAGGAGGACTGTGATCTCGAGGGGGGAAAGCTCAGAAAAAAGCAAGTAAGGAGAAAGATTTTATTTTTGTCAAACTGCTGTTTTCCAAGGTCAAACTTTGGGGTCTGCTTTTGGAATTGTAGTGAAACAACCCTTTAATTCTCATTCAATAATACTTTTATGAAAGTACATACATTTCTGTTTTTGTTAGCAGGAGAGCATATTGTCATTACACCACACAATGCACTGTATTCCAAGTGACTTAAAACACTCATACATACTTTTTAAACCACTAGCTCCTGTGAGAGGCAGGATACACCCTCATCAAGCTGATAGAGACTAGTGGTGTGATGATATCTTAATTAAACCGGTGTCATTTTGGACAAGGATGCATGAATTGAAAAAGACGTTATCTCTGGTTCTGTAGCTTCATTTTTTAAAACTGTCCATCTTGAGTCAGACAATGTTATAGGATGGTTTTGGATGGTGTTCACATCCAAATCAACTGAACAGTGACTAGTTGACCTTCCATACACAGTCCCCTAATTTTAGAACAGTGCAAAGACAATGCATTTACCCTAAACAAACGTTAAAAGTACTAGGGCTGGGCACGTTAGCGCGTTTTCATCGTGTTAACGCATTAATTACTTAATGCCGACAATTATTTTATCACACATTAAGGCAGGTTTTTTAAATTATTATTATTTTGAAAGTCCGTTGCTCGCTGCTTCTGAATACACATAAAGTCAGACCATGTGTCACAGGAGGGGTGGGATGTTGATCAGCCTGCAAATCACCAAACAAGCAGTGGAGGGAGGCTTCAGCAGACTACGCTGG
>JAPMOB010249687.1:8066-26751 GCA_029875015.1 Lepomis gibbosus
AGAGAAAGCACTCTTTGCATAATGTCTCTAAAAGATCCTTGTTCCTGAAGGTACCAGCCCTTTAAGAGAGGGAAGCAGCTGCAGCACGGCAGTTGGTGGTGAAGAAGGTGGAGGTGGTGTGGGTTGATGTCACACACTCACACACACATATACATACATATTATACATATACACACACACACACACAAAGCTCAGCACGTTGGAGCTAACACACTATCCACACAGGTGCAAAGGGGGGTGAAGCGGGCTGTCAGTGAGTGAGGAAACAAATGGAGATTTAACAGAAGATGAAAAACAGAAAGGCAGACTGTCATACAAGATGTCTTTTTTCCTCCCAAAACTCAAAAAGTGTCTTTACTATCAGGAGAGTAGGCTTTTTTTTTAGTTTCAACACAAATCAAAAAATCACCTGCAGTGAATAAATCACACAGACTTGTTTCCTCTCAACACTGTCATATGTTTGAATAAACCAACATAATGTGCTCAGGACCAATCTGGTCTAGTATCAGGACAGCGACCACTTACAAGACCAGTTCCATCTAACTCACTGCTCACTTACTGGCCAACCGGACTGGCATTTCCTCCTCTGCCGGAGAGGAGAGACCACCCAGGTCCTTCCATCAGGAAACTGACAACAACAGGGTTACGTGGCAGGGGGACAAACACAAAGAGATATGAATAGTTGAAGAGAGGGACAGAAGAGGGGGAAGGCAAAATAACACAGTGAAAAAAAAATGAAGCATGCTGAGGTGAAAATGGAAAAGCTTATTCGGTGCATAACAGAGCAGAGATACACTGGATGAGTCAGTGGTGACAGATAGATTCACAAGTCTGGCAGCCACTCTGTTTTCATCCCACACATTGCACTTCTATCTCACCACTTTCATTACAGCTCGGAGAAAGAGCGAGAACCGAAGAAAAAAGATTTAGTACTAGATGGAACAGGGGCTGGTGAGAAATATTTAACAGTTAGAGGGGAGAGGAAGAGGGTGGAGGTGAAGAAGTGAAGATGAGGGAGAGCAGACAAAAGATAAACAATCAGAGGTGAAGGAAAGCAGAGCAGGAATCATGAAAAGTGAATGTGGAGACTGTCGATAGTGGTTGAATAATTTAGTCACGAGCCAAACTGAGGAACCTGTGATCACAAATACTACCATCTCTTTTATCAAAAGTCAAACATATCCCCTGCCTCTTCCTTCTTCACATCCTGTGTAAATGAAAGCTTTGACACCAGCTGGATGCTCCTGCAGTTTGTCTGTCTATTCAACAGAGAATAAGTTGTGCTGTGAATGAGTGTTACAAGGTGTGAAATTGGATTTATTTTGACATTTCCTCTTGCAGAAGCTCAAGAAAGCAATCAGTAAACATAAGCAAACCAAACACATTAATAAAAGAAAGGTAATTTGCTCAAATGTGCAGAAAGTCAACTTAAGACAAAATGCAACTGAACTCAGACCGGTGCTGGTGCAATTTGTTTTTTGGCCTTGCTTTTACAATCATAATGGACTTAAATATATAAGCAATGGAGCAATGGAGTTTTGCTTTGGACAGTACTGTTGTGACATACTGCTCCACAACACACAATAGTATAGTATTATAATAGTTTATTATAATAGTAAGATTTGCTTGTTCAGAAAGTGCTTAGTTGGTTGAAACTACCCTGACTCCTGACGGGGCAATAACAAATAAATCGTCCATTGGTTCTTGCTTCTGTGTGAATTTTGTGGACCAGAACCTGAGGCATTTATCAACGGAAAAAGCGGCCATGCAGAAACCTGATTTGTGCGGGATATCAGAGTTGAGAAGTGATGATGATGACGGAGATAGCAGAAACAGACAGAGAGCAAAAAAGGATGATCAGATGGCGAGCTGGCTGACTGAGCTGCTGAATGGCCAAACTGAGGGAAGCGGTAGAGATCCTGAGTCTTTAAATTTGCCTTATTGCATATACATGTGGAGCATTCATATATCAGTTTGGATCTTTGGCAGCGTATTAACACCTGATGAAAAAATTTGCTTCCACTTGGCTGCTCCCTAAAAGCCACTTGTGACTCCACTACCGGCAGAGTGTTTCGTGTTCAGGATGTGCACAGTGTTACCTCACCTCATGAAGCGCTACAGACCACCTGCTGCTGTGCACAGAGTGTATCTCCTCCTTTTGAAGCACGAACTGGGCACCAGTGAGAGCCGGTCAGATGAGAGGGCTGTTAAATAACTGAGGGAGCTCATTGACTAACCTGTTGGCCATTAGGATTTCTCATGCCACATTAGAGGGTGTTTGATTCCTGATAGGAGAGTGGCCAGTGGGAAACATTTCTATCTGTAACTAGGATCACTGGCTGCACTCTCCATCCTCTACCTGACACTCATACATTCATTTATAGCTGTGCTTTTGGGCACATTTAGGCGTGCCAACACTATCTGATGATAGCAGGTTGCTTTTCGTACGACAATACTGTAGAACACAAACTGCGAAAGCTTCAGTTGTTATTCACACAAAATGAGTTGCTGAGTGTGTCTGCCGCCTTGTTGAAAATCATATTAGACAGGTACTGAAAAGTGATGTTGTCATGCAGTTATCACTCTGCAAACACTCCAAACCAGAGAGCGCACTGCAATACCCTGTGTTTAAAGGAATAGTTCGACATTTTGGGAAATGCACTTATTCACTTTATTGGATGAGTTAAATGAAAAGATTGATACCACTCTCGGCACGCTAAATATAAAGCTTGAGCCAGCAGGTGGTTAGCTTAGCTTAGTAATAAAGACTGGAATGAATGTCGAAGTACTCCTTTAACTGAATGCACTAAACACTGCAAGCAATAACTGCACATGTTCTTATTCCCATACCAGCCAGAGTCGCTACGCCCTTTCTGCGGTCCATCTGTCAACGCCTCTGTAGGAGAGCATCATATAGCTCAGTCTTTGACTTTATGATCATAGACTGTTTAATAAAAATATATCTCATATTAGCCGATTGATTAAGTATTAAGTATTGATTAAGACAATTTGATGGCTAAATAAAAATGTCAAACTCAAACAGATGAGACGTGACGGGAGCTAGTCCTAGTCTGAGATGTGCTTACCTTTGTCTTAACAAGGATAATATCTGAAAGAATCTTAAAATATGTGTGTGTGTGTGTGTGTAGTGTTGTGCTTACAAAGTAGATATCTGTGATTGGCACGTCATCGTCATCATCGACTGAAGCCTGGCTGGCGCACCCTGAGCCAGACACCAGGCTTGCCCTGTCTGCCTCCACCACCACCTTGGGACTGGACGGGGGTTCCTTGGACGCCCCGGGAGAAGACAGAGCAGCCGGGGGAGACGAGGAGGAAGAGGCTGCTTCAGGCGCTGAGGAAGAGCTGCAAGGTGCTGCTGCAGCGGCATCAGGAGCCTCGGCACCAGCTACTACCTGAGCCTCACTGTGGGAAGGTGGAAAGGGATTAGAGTCAGTTGACTCTGGAGAAAAGTGAAAAACATGACGATTCTCAGGCAAGTGCTGCGGGAGGGTCTTTTCTTCTTGTGATATCTAAGTAGATTTATAGACATTTATTCACCATGAACATCGGACATAATGATAAAAGTGTAAATTGCCAACATAAAGAGCCATTGATTGACTTGTCATAAGTCACTTTTCTGCAGCAGGACAGAGGAACAGGACAAAGCTATAAGAGAAAACTGGCTTAGGCTAAAATTCAACAGCTGTGTGTGTGGGTGTTTAGCTGCTTAAGCTCTAAGATTTGCCAGCTGGCTGTGTGCTGCCACAATCCTTTATTGTTCCTGGCAAGAAAATCAACTATTAGGAAGGATTTAGGCGCATCCACATTGCTTTCTCAGCTTCTGCGTTTTGAGCTCAGCTCCACCAGAGGGAAAGCCTAACAGTTGGCCACAGAGTCAAAAAAGCTGAACTGGCATCTCCAAGAGAGAACTGATTGGCTGAATAAATGAGGGGGGTAGGAGGGTGGTTGCCATGTAGGACGTCTCTCTTTACCTTACAAAACTGTATGTAAGTATACTGTATTTGTCTGTACATCTGTTTATGAGACACCCCATTTTTCCTTTGCTGCTGTTCTTTTTCTATATTATAGTTTTTACTCATTTACACATACTGTCTTTCTGCCTTTCTCCCCCTAATCTTTCTCCACACATTAATTTCTTTTCATCTTCTCTCTTTGTGTCTTGCGCTTCCAATCAATCTTTCCACTTCTTTTTCTCCACTCAGTCGCTCTCTTTTCACGCCCAGTTCTCCAGCTGCAGGTGAGTTTGAGGCAGCTCAGAGGAGTTGGCTCAGTTAGATGGTTATTTCAATCAACCTCCTGTCTCCTCCCCGCCAGCTCCTTGCAGACCCCCAGGCTATATGTCTAGCCATTGCCTTCTCAGCATCAGCCCCAATTATTCAGTTGGTTTCCCTCAGCAATCACACCCTGATCCTCACTGACCTAACCCCAGCCTAAGTGTGAGAGACACTACTGCTGTTTTTCTGCAGTTTTGCATGCAGTTTTACTTTTTAAATGAAGCGAATACCAATCCAATACACCTACTAACTAAAAACCAGGTTAGAATATGCAAAGTGTCAGGTCATCACCGCTTAATGGGAGTAGCCCCAGGCCTGCAGGCTTCCTGCCCTACTGCCCTACTTCTACTGGCTGGTCCCCCATGTCAGGAGTCCCTGTGTCTGCCCCGCAGTGTCATCATCCCATAAAAAACACTGCTCATACACACAACACAAATTTACATGCAAGTACTTTGCACACTCTCTCACTCTCTCTGATTACTGTACAGTAGATGTCCACACAGTGCCTGCAGGCAGCATTTATCTGTCCATAACAGGAGACCCAAGTCCTATGAACAAATGGGTCAAGCTGCTTTCAGTATTATCTGTGTGCCATGTTAGAAACGATGTGTTTGTGTGCTTTAGACAGGTGAGGTGTGCTAATGTAACAGCTGGCTGAGTCCAGGTGAGACACTGGTGGCAGGTTATTTATAGTGCAGTGTCAAACTGAGTCATATTGATGATTGGGGTCATGAAGGAATCATTACAGCTCTCCAGCTTATCTTTCCTGTATCAAGGTCACATGTATGCTGAGCGTGTATGACAGTGCTGATTCTTTTGTCATCGTTATCAGTAAAAAGAACGACGTGTGAGTCATGGTTATATTTATGGCCCATTTGGTGTGTATGGACATACAGTACACTTAATATTATGGAGAGTTTCTGTGTTGGTCAGTAAAGCCAGTATTTGCAGACACAGACAACTGACAGTTCATTTAGTACTTCTATAACAGAGGTCTTTGTTCTAATTCAGCACCCCCAGATTGTTTGCAATGTCAAACCTGTAGTCTTCAGAAAAAAAACTGACAACTGATGACTTTGCGCTGCTCGATCTGGAGCCAAAAAGGGCTTTATACAAAATTTTTTTCCACCTATGCAGCAGCACTCCCCATAACCTGTATACTGATGTGTAATTTTGTCTTCAGGATGCCCATCTCGCAGTGGGTCCACTTGACAGTGACAGACTTCATGGTCTTTCGGTTTATGTTTGGGATATATCATTCAGTTTGAGTTGTATTAAATGTACAGGTTACAGTTGGGAATCAGAAAATGTTTAAGTATAAAAATGTGGATGCTGCCTTTCTAGGATTTAATCCATTAGTTAATAAGTCTAAGAGTCAATATTAGGATTTGACATTAGTCGACGTTGTGTCTTTAGTCTGTTGAGTTGGGAAGAATAATTCAAATTCATTGATTAAAACTGACATGTATAGGATTATAGAAATAGCACTTGTTAATTGTATTGCTTTATTTGGGAAATATTGCCTCCAAAAGTGATCTACCTTATGTCTTATTTGTTTCATTAATTACATGACCTGTTTTGATGGTAGTAGTCATTATACATTAAATTACATTATTACATTACGATCTGCCGAACACAGAGTGCGCCACTGTGTTGTTGGTGTACCTGGTTTCAGGTGAAGGCTGTGGAACGGAGATAGTGGGCTCACTGTCGTGTCTCTTCAACTCCACCTCTACTGTGATGGTCTGCTGATCCTCCTCACGCACACGCAGCTCCTCCTGGGTCCTGAACACAAACAAACGCACAAAAAATAACACGCAGGGAGGAAACACGTGTGAAAAACAAGCACAGCCATATCTTAGCAACAAGAAGAACAGGCCTACTCATAAACACACCGACCAACAGGCTGACCTCACATTTTCTCTGCTACCCACCCACCACACCCTGAAATGTCTAATGCTGTGAAAACATGTAGCTGGCAACTCTCAACACATAGAAATAGCTCAGTTAACCATGCTTAAAAAGGTTTATGAAGTGAAAGTAGCATTCATGCTCCCGACTCACCTTCCGTCATGGCTGAGAGACTGGGTGTGCCTCCTGGAGACAGAGGACATAGTGTCAGTACAAGCTGTGTATGAGAACTGCAGTAGCTAACGTGAAACTTATTGGTGTGGCTCTTAAAGCTTTCACGTGAGTAACGCCATAATGTCAATTTTCTCTGTTTAAGTTGTAATTTAAGGATTTCAGTCAGATTAACCCAACAAAACAATTGTGGAAGACTGTGTGTGTGTGTGGTGGCACCTGTAGCGGGGGTGCTCGGCACTGTCAGAGGGGGACCGCTCTGGAATGGACAGAGAGGTGGTGGAAGAGAGAGTGGTGGCAATTGACGCTGTGGTCGCCTCTTCAAACGATGGAGGAGTACATGGAAGAAGATCTGGTCGCCCTAGAGGAGAGAGAGAGAGCGAGAGACGCAAATATGATTATTTATCTTTGAGAGAGAAGGTGCCTGTTAATATTTTTTTTGTTTTTATCACTTATTTCACTTTCTATTAAGTGATGTTGGAGTTTGGTGTTTAAAATGCTTCTAAAATCTGCATGTGTGAGTGGCCTCTGTTCCTAACATCTGTGTCTTGGGTTAAGTCGCTGCATTGGAACACTGTATACAGGCGTTATCTACCCTCATCCTCCAGCGTTGGGAAGCTGCGAGCTCCTCTCAGGTCGTAGATATTCTCGTCTCTCTCAGAGGGCAGCTGGCTGGCTGACCAGGCTGCACCGGGGCCCCCACACTTAGGCACTGTCAACGACACGCGACCCTTCTTGGATGGAGATGACTTCAGAGCTGCGTGACAATGCACATTAACTCAATAAATAACTATAACTATAAAACTAATATAGTATTTTTGTGCTGTCAGAATAAAAGATTACTTTTAAGTACAACTTTTTCTTTTTCTCTGTTTTTAAATCTCATTTAGGTAAATGTAGGAAATCTATCAGGACTGTATTATTTATTTTTTTCCTTTTCTAAGAAAGCCACTTTGTATTTAATTTGAAGCTTCTTATTTTTGCATTTGGGATAGGTGGGAATGTGAAGTTCTGTGTTTAGAAATATAATAATTTTTTTTCTGATTTACAGTCTGATGTTTTATTTCAAAATAAAAACTGCAAAACATAAAAAGAATTCCCAAAGTTTTAAAGGGTCAGTCCACATAAATTATAACAAATCTAAACATCAGACTAATGACATCTATCAGTGCAGTGCACCAGCGTATAAATTTGAATGTGACATATTCCCTATTAGTTAAATGCTTCACAGGGTCTATAGATTGTGAGGCAGCATTATAATAAGAATATTTAAATTGCGAGTTGAGGCAAAACCTAAAATGTTTTAAAATGTATTTTCCCTCCTGCCCCATTACAGAGAATTATTTTTTTATGTGTGGAAATCTTTGGAAAGTTATGAGAAAAAAACTGCACGAGGATCATTTTGATGTCTAACTCTCACATGACATGAAGCAGCACCTAATAAGGCAGTTAGCTTCTGTATCTGATTTTCCTGTCAAGCCTCGGCAGTAAAAGAGACAAAAGCCGGGGCTGTGTTGGAAGGTCCCATGTTTGACTATGTAAGGCAGTGTCTTGACACAAACTGAACTCACAGGAGCTCTTCTTGAAAACTGTGCTGCTCATGAACTTGAAGAACCTATCAGCGTAGAAGCCTGGCCGGTGGACTGATACGGTGTCCTGAGGGAGAGACAAAGAGATTAGTGAGACAAACAGTGCATGAATAAAATGATCAAACCAACACTTAGATCAAATGGTCTAGTAGTCCCTTTAGTGTCTCGTTTCAGTAATTATTTTTCTCTGGGTCAGACCACCAGACAGAATACATAACAAATAAAAAGGCAAATGATAGACAGAAACACAGTCAGACAAGGCTACACACACGTCTCTTCATTATTCATGTCGCAGAGGTCTGAGATCGACCTGCCAGCAGACTGACAGATGACACTTGGTGTTTGGTTTAGACTGATAGAGGGTAGGAGGGAGGGGGGAGACTGAGGACTGTTTGCATCAGCATCAGTGAACTTCACTATGAGTAACATCTTGGATTAGGCATTCACCAAAACTGAGGCGACTGTATGTAACACAGAGAGAAAGTATCCGTCCTTTATCAGCAACAGTGATGTAAGGAGGCTGTCACCGGGGTTCGCCTGCTCTCCCGTAAATATATCTTGGGAGTGTTTCAGTGCGGGAGAGGGAGTGAGTAAGCAGAGTGTGGTAGAGACTGATAGGAACAAAATGGTGATGATGTAAATTGTTAACTACAGAGCAAATGAAGAGATGTGTGCTGCTTCAGAGCTGAGAGAATAGTAATACATCTAGAAAATACCACATTTGTGAGCAATTCAGTGAATTATTATGTAAAATTTAGTATCTTGGAATCACTAAAAAAAATTTGAAAAAGGGAGCAAACATGTTTATATCATTTGTTTGCTTTAGCTACATTTATGCAACACAGCCTCCAACCTAAAATAGTGGAACTGTTACATGAAGGCTGGTGTGAGCTGTTCTTCGTGGCTCAGGTCTTGTTTGTTTAAAGTGGTCATTAAAGATCCCGTGGCACTTGTAGCAAAGAGTAGGGGGGTTCCCCGGTGCCATTGCAAAATTCCCAACCTGGCTTTCACCATCTGGCCATCTAATCATCCCCCTCAGTAACTGGCTCAATGTTTCCCTCCCTCTCTGCCTCAAGCTGATGTGTGGTGAGCGTTCTGGCGCTAAATGGCTGCGGTGCATCACCCAGGTGGGTGCTACACATTGGTGGTGGTTGAGGTGAGCCCCCCCCCCCANGAATAATAATTCATTATTATTATTATTAAATGAATGTATGTCTTTCCATGTCATCAGGAGAGTGTGCAAGTAATTCAGGTTCACACAACACTGTTACTCACGCTTCAGTAAAGGCTGTCTGTCCATAAAGGTGGTTTAAAACTAATCTTCATGTCAATGACAGCAAATAATGAGAATTAATTTATATGGACTACACAGCTAAATATTAGCTCAATAAAAGACCACTGCAGCAGGTGTCAGGCATTCACATTTTTGTAATCCATATCTTTGATTAAAGCGGACTTCTAATAAACACAAACACAAACCCACAGACCTGCTTCCTGTTTTTCAATATCTGTGTGAAGCACAGTGAGGGCAGAGCTACTGGGCCAGGAGGATATTAACATTATTATTATCACAGCTTTAGCCGTACAGGTTGAAAGAGAGATTAGGGAAGAGACGAGCTGAAAGAAAATACACAGACAGACCTTTCTGAACATAAAAAACTCGTTTATAGGGTCAGAGGGGGCCAGCGAACAAAACCAGTCACATGTCTAGATAATGTGGTAAAACAATTATACAAGATTAAGATCTAAGACAATTTCACAGTATTTTGTTACCTGATGAGAAAAGAATAGTTTGTTTTGATGATATACGTATCGAGTATGATCTCCTGTGTGTTATGTGTGTGTACTGTACTTGTATACACTGGATGTTTCTCTATGTAAAAAGCTATTTGAAAAACTCACCCCATCATGAACCAAAGCCTTCCACGTGTGCTCCAGTTTCTTGATTAGCCTGTGGAAACAAAGAGAAGCACTGTTTAAAACAATAATGTTAAACATGTCTTCTACAGTATATTAGGGCCAAAGGCAAAATAATATCAGTGACTTTAGGCCTTAAATATGCTGTCTAGAATAGGGAAGATGTTTCAGTCTGAGTACATGAACACTAAAACTATGCACATTTGACTTCAATCTCCAGTCTGTCACCCTGTAACATGTGTAGCTTGTGACCTTTGGTGACCACGTGTCAGTCACGTGACTACTGTGACGATCACCTGTAGGACTGCAGGATGTCGATGATTCCGATGTAGAGAAGAAGTCTCTCCCCTTTCCCATTCACAGCTGGGATACCGCCCATACTAGAAGGAGAAGCAAAACAAAACTGAAATGAAAAGTGTGAGTGAATGAGGTGTGTGCATTTGGATGCTTGACGATTATTGTACAGTCAACACCTGCAGGCAACTCACAGTAAAAAGAACTCCAGTGAAGAGAATAAGCTTTACTATGAAGCAGATACAGGAGGTAATTTTAAGCATTATTTTGAACATTTTATTTGGTCTAAAAATAAGTACCATCTAATTAATTACATTCACTGAATATCGAATGTCTATACAAGCCACAGTTAGATGGCAAGATTTAAAGCTAGCAGTACTCTTTGTTAAAATGAGTAGATAAGGGAACAGCAGCTTTACAGACTGGGATGTTATCATCTGCTCTGGGTCATCTATCTCCACCATCTCTGCCAGTTAAGCAATCATCACATACACTGTCCTACAGGTGTCACTAAAGCTGACAAAGAAAGCTGCTTTCATGTGGTTCTCCGAACTGAAATGTTGCTTCTACCATCAATCTAACTTTACAGAATCTTTCAGATCATGATCTCTAATTCATGCCATATAATCTCGCTTAGACTAAAGCAACTTCCTGTCTTAGCTGTATAGTTAGCAGGTTTTGGCCTCCAGCCATACTGCTGGCTGACCTTTTAATCTGCACTGAACTTAAGCACAGTCTGAAATCTTCTGGCCCGACACTGACTGTTTGATGGCTAAATCTCAAGTTTGGAGCAACCTGTTTCACCTTAAAATCTCTTCTCTGTTTTATAAGCTTAATTTTATGTAACTTTTTAAACTAGAAGAGGCATAATGTTTTGAAAATAAGTTAACTGCAGACAAAAATAAAATGTCTAAAAATTATTGTATGAGTGCTATGGTTGAAATCTAAGCACTAAAACAGTTGAAGCGTCAGTTAAAGCACAAGAAGCAAGTGTCAGATCACGTTTAAGCACAGGAATTGTTTAATAGGAAGAGTCATTTACCACTTTATAATTATTGATACAGGCATGAAACTGCCAGGCAGCAATCACAATTATCACCCAGTCTTTTGCTGATGGCCTCTCCGGCTAAACTCACGTGTCGTCAGTGTCGATGGATCCTCCGCAGGCCGCTCCTCCCTGGATGGACTCCATGGCTGTGGAGTACAGGGCCTTCTGCTGGGCCACGGGCCTCTTCTCATCGCTGCCGCCCTGGGAGCCCTCCATCTGCCTCTCCCTCTCTGCCTGGTCTATGTTGTGGACGCCGAGCAGCAGACTGTAGTCCATGATCTTAAAGCTTTCCAGCACCTGAACAAAGGACGCATTCAGAAAGGTGTAAGTGATCGACAGACACGTGACATTTAAATCAGGGTGAAAGCTTTTATCTCGACAGTGTAATAATGTCTGCGCCACGGAAAAAGAGAGACCTACCACTAGGGATGTAAATGCTATACAGAAGACACTGAGCTATACACAGTGATGCAGAAGCATGAACAAATTAATTAACAATGTATAGGATAGCCAGTGGGTGCACATATACATATAGCAAACATGCACTATAAAACTAAAAATGAGGGGATGATTTATAATACAAGGAAGGCCTGCATCTGGACCAGACACCTTGTTAAACCTCTAGCTCGTAACAAAGCTCTAATTCATAGTGAGGCATCCTGGGAATGCCAAACACTCTCATAAAAAGCTTTTTCTGTCTCTGCCTTCTTCACTCCCACCTCCCTCGATCCATTATCCTCTATTATTAATCAGGGCACCGTAAGTATCCTGGTTTTCCCAACTCTTATCCATTTCCTTTTGTGGCCTTTCTACTCCCTACTATGTATCTTTATCTACTTTATCTACCTCTTTCCCTTTGAGACGCTGCATTACTCTATACTTCCTTCTACCCTCCCTCTAATCCTTCCCTCTAACCATTACTGCCTCTCTGCTCGCTCTCTGGAGGATCTCTCTGGAGGATCTCACTGGATCAGAGTGTTAGGTGGATCCTCCTTCAGAATCAGTAAACCACCCTTGTCATCTCCCCCTAAGCTCTTTCTCATTTCTTCCTGCCATCTCTCTCGACTCTCAACATAAAAAAGAAGTGGAGCGAATGAAGAGTCTTTTACACAGCAGCTGTAATGTATCCTCTTTCTCTTCCCTCTCCCTCCATCTAACTCACCAGGCAGTCTCTCTGCTCCAGTTTCTTGATTAGCCTGCGGAAACAAAGAGAAGCACCGTTTAAAACAACTCACCAGGCAGTCTCTCTGTAGGGTCTTGACCATCGCACTGTAAGTGTCCTGGTCCAGCATCAGTCCGTCCTGCAGGTCTTGCATGAAGTCCAGGTCTTTGAAAGTGGGCTTGGCCTTCTCTCTTTCCTTCTTGGAAGCTCGCCTCTTGTAGGTGGAGCCCTTCAGGTCGTATTTGAGGTGCATGCGAACAACACGGGGGAGGACATTGTTCATCACCACCACGCGGATGTTCTTCCCGCCCGACTGTACACAGTAGAGGCCGAAAAACTTTGGAAGCAAAGTGCGAGGGTTCTGGTTCAAGTTCTGGAAAAAAATGCATGAGAGATGAGAGAAAAGTTGACACTTTCATACAAAATAAGTGAATAGTTATCTTGTGTTTCATCATGTGTTGCATTTTCTTGTCTATCTTTGTACATCAAAATAAAATTCACTTTTATGGGATAAAAAATAACAATAGGATAGATGATATATGTAACTTCTGCAAATAGTTAATTGATAAACACTAAAGAATTCTCAGTGTACATACACTTTGAACGCAAATCAAGAATATTCTCAGCTGTGAAACATGAAAGTGGTCAAGCTCAAACTGTGATTACATATCTGTAATCAATCTGAACACAATCCAGCCACAGTACATCTAACTAGAATGAAACCAGGATTGCAGGGAAACCAGTGGGGACTTAGTTTGACAGCCCAATTTTAAATCCAAACAATTCGTGTGAAATCAATAATCCGTCACAAGTCACCAGAGCGTTTCTCTTTTAGTGAAAAACAGGCCTCATACATGTTATATGAGCACTGAGGGAGCAACTGGCTGAAAAGCAACAATTAAAAACAATTCAAGCTGAAACAACTAATCAATTAATCGATTTTTAAAGTGGTTTGACAAACATGCTAAACACTGTCGGGTTACAGCTTTTCATTTGAAAAGGGTTTGATGCTCTTTTCTTTGCCTTGTGTGGAAGTGAGCTTGTGACAGCCATTTTTACCTCTGTGTTTTACATTGTATTGATTAAAACAATAATAAATTATTATAGAAAACAACTGGCTTATTATTCAATTTTGAAACAATAATGATTGTAGCAGCCCTACAAATTATCTCAAAATTTGATCATTTAGATTACTACCATGTTAATATAAAATGAATTACATACAATTACATACAATTTTCTGCTTATCCAAATGCAATAACACTTTTAACTTTTATTTCAAATACAGTACACTTTTCTTTTTACATGATTCTGCCTTTACTTAATACAAGACTGTTCCCTCAATCACCAATCTGAATATTTTAATAGTCAATCGAAACAAATGAGGTTAGCTGGGCTGGGTGCTCAGTTAAAAACCTGCTTTGACCTTGGGACCTGTGCCAGCTCAGTCCCATTAGAGAAATGAGAGGGAGAGAGAGCCGCGGTGGTGCATATAGTGATAACACACACAGCATTCGGGAGTAGAAAGGAGGAGGAAGAAAGAGGAACAGGCAGAGATGAAGGATGAATGTGGAAGTGTGGCTAAAAGGCTTAGCACTCTGTGAATGACCTTCAGATGAGAAAAACTGGTAGAGAGAGCACCAAAATGATGAGAGAGGGATTGCGGAGAGAGAGAGAGAGAGAAAGAGCATCCTCTGCCCTCAGCCACACGCGACCCTTCTGTCAATGTTAAGAGGGCAGAGCAGTGACAAGCCAACAACACAGACACGTGAGGCAGAGGAGAGAGAGGAGAGGGACGGAGAGCAAGTATGAGCATGAAAGGCTGGAGAAAAGAGTTGGATTAAAGCAAGGGGGAGAGCGAGACATAACGGGAAATAAATTGCACTGAATGTCACAGCAGCAGCGACGGTGATAAGGTATTAAAACGTGAGAGAGGAAGGAAAAACTAGGCTTATAATGAAAGAAGAAGGGGGGGCAGTGGAGTCTGTTACATCACTGTGATCTGTATGCTGCCCAGAGCCAGCCTCCTCAGCCAGCTCACTACCATCAGCCAGTCATCTGTGCAAAACATGCGGAGCTCCACCAATGACTGCCTGCATGTTGTCTGTTATGTTATGCTACAAATACAGATGAGATGTAGTACAGTGCTTTGCTGTTTTGTATTTTATTCTTCACATCTTAAGGTAGATGTTTTTGTGAGTCTATAGAATTTAATACATTTTGTTTTGTGTGGTGGTTTATTCTGGGTTTCATGGGTTTGATTTGTCTGTCTCTTTACTTCAGCCCTCCTGCTCTGGCTTTGGGCTACAGTCATCCCACGTGAGAACTGAATCTCTCTACCTTCATTAAACCTCTTTCTTGGACCAATTATACCTGCAAAATTGCTTCAGCGCACAACCAAAAACGGATGTAAAGGTCATAGTGTGCTGAGCTTTTAACGTCCCTAAATGATTAAATTAATTCCTGCTGTGGTCTTTGGCCACGGCTGTCGGCACATGAATAAACACAAGGCTGTAGGCCGTGAACTTTAGAGAGGCTGGAATGGTAACATGGACATACATGGAGTGGATGGTTGGGTTCATTCAGACTGAGCCTGCAGACTGTGGAGTGTGAGGGAGGGGGTATGTTGAACACACTGGCCAGTCTCTTATGAAACCGCATGCCCTGAGGTTCCAGTCAGAGATCATAGAGCTATTAGGTCTGCTTTATGTGAACAGGATGTCACGAGGAGAGATTTCCTAGGTCTTACATAAACCTGAGATCTAAAAATGTAACTCAAAATAGGAAGGGATGTCAGTATTTAAATAAAGGTGTGAGTGATGCAGCGGTGCAGTGTCTCTTCAGACCGAGATCCATGAACCCTGACGGGCTTCTCCACCTTTCGTACTGTGTGTACTGTGACTGCATGTGCGTGTCATGTGCCTTGATAGCTGGAAAGTATCAACACAGGCTTGTTTGAGTATGTATATTTGCATGCAGGGGCAATACTTATTCACCGTGCATTTCCCTGCTTGTCTGATGCCTCCCAGAAAGAGAAAAAATGGGAAAACTACTGAACCTGAAAGCAAGTGTCATGGCTCTGTTAAAAATAAAACTGTTATACAGCTCATATTCAATGGCAGCTCACTGATTTCCCATTTTGTTTCATTTTTACTCTGACATAACACTCTTGACATGTTTTTCAACACACACTTTGCTTACCATGTAATATCCAGGCAGCAGTTTCTGTAAAAATTCAGCCTCCTTGTGCATTACAGTCTTGATGATGAACTCGTCGTCCCTTGTAAGATAGAAGACCGAGCCACTAGCTCCAGGATTGGACAGCTCGATCAGAGGCTCATTACATAAGGAGTACTGCAGGTACACAGAGAAATACCGATCAAAACACTGAAAACCTTAAACAAAATGACATTTACAAAAGATTACTTTATAATGCAGATGAGCCTCCATTCTTTAAACCTAACACTTATACAGGTATAAACCAAAACACTAGAAGAAATTGACATGTGAACAGCATACTCTGATTACCTTACACCTTTACCTTGAACAAATTATGACTATCATAGTTTCTGTGGAGATTTGGTGCACATAATTAAATCCAGTTTGTTGTCACATGCCAATATGTTTCCTTGGGTTGGAACGCCTCTCTCTTTCTGTCTGTCTGTCTCTCTCTCTCTCCTACATTTTTGTTATTTAATAATCGACGGAACAAATACTGACGTTTCTCTACCATCTGGATTGAATTTAGTGTAAAAAGAACAGCTCAAAAAATAGGCAAGAATAGAAAGCAACAATAGTATACTATGGTAAGCTGAATGTTGAGGAGGAACAGTCATGATTTATGTCGCTCTCGTTCATAGAAAGAAAACTAGAATATATAATAAAAACAGTTCTCCACACACTCCATGTAAACTTAATCCAAATACTGTATAATGTAGAATAACATCAATATTTTAGATTATTGCAGTAAATGTAAATATAGTGATTGAGGACTTTTATGTCCTTGATAAAACTCCTCTCACAACCCTTTTTGATTTAGCAGTGCACTCCTACACCATCTTTGGACTGACGATGGACAGTAAACCCCGCCCCCAGATATATTGTCCTTCTTATCCATCATCCAACATCATCTCCCATGGTTTTGGGGATTTGCATGTGTATAATCTGTGGACTTCGCCCTAACGACGCAATATTATCTGAATACAACCCTCATAGATCAAAATATATGAAATAAGAGTTACCTGCAGTGCTGACAATGATCTGCTTTTAAAAACACAACAGCATGTTGAAACTCACATACATTAAGATTCAACACCCAGCATCAAAAAAATGAATGTACCACAAGCGAGTACACTCATCACGTACAGACATGCAGACACGCACATTGATCCACATTATGTATGATGGTATGAAGTAGATACAGGTTGTGAGAGATGAACACAGAGTGAAGCTGTAGTAATACAGAGGTAGCTCATATAGATTATATGCATTTAGATGTCAGATAATGACTACTTTTGAATTCTAGCTTTGTGAATACACACATCAGACTCCTGCTGATGAGATGATTAGCTCCGGTGTACCCGCTTCCTTTCTCTCGGCTGCTTAATAGCAGGTAATTGCAGACATCATTTTTGAAAAAGGTGAAGCTGTCCCCACCTACCTTCTGCTAATGGCTGACTGTTCAAACATGACATTTAATTTCATACCCTTTTTTCACATCAAAACACAGCTGAACAGGGTTGGAAAAATGCTCAAACGGTGTGGCAGACAGGGAAAGCTAACATGCATACATTAGCAACTAAAAGGATGTTCTCAATATCTTCACAACAAGACGGCTAATGTAACAGACAGGAAAGTCTTTTTATGCCTAAAGTTGGTTTGGGAAATGTAATGGTGGCCCCCCTGAACACGACACTAATCATGACAAATTAAAAATGTATCATGTGCGTGAGATTTAAGATCTCAAGCAGGGGCATTAAGATTTCTGCTGGTACGCCCTACAGAGTTGTGTGTGACATCACATGCAGCAGCTGTGAGCAACTCTACAACAGTGAAACGCTAAGGACCCTGAACAAGAGATTGAATAAAAACCCGAACCAGACAACATCAGCTGTCTGTGAACACCAGCCTAAGCAGCCTCTAACCTGCTCACAGCTTCAACTGAAGAAGGGGCCAAAGTTATCACCTGACCAATAACCCCCCCCCAGGTCACATGATCCATTTGAAGGCCGTGAGATGAGGTGGATTATCTAGATTATTTTCATACATAGTGTAGTTTTGGATTTGTCTCGTTTGTTGCTTTTGTGCTCTTACAAGCCATGATCTTGTCTTGTTACTCAGCAGTCATCCTTTCACCTAAAGCCCAAAGGGTACAATACAAGCGTGTTACACAAAAATGAATGAAAGAGAACAAAGCGACCAGCTCAGAAAGATGCAGAACACCTAATTAAGACCTCAATGGAAAACTATTTTAAAGGTGGATGAATCGGTTATGAAAAGGTGCGGAAAAACTTCAGGAATGTTAGCTACTCTACTACTATGAATGTAATGTGTTACTATGTGACAACATTGGGATATTATTTCTAAATTTTCTGCCTCCACAGGGGGTCTAGATTGAGGTTAACATAGCTAGCTGCACCCACTGATCTGATAGAGATTTAGGGGCCTTCCTTAAAAAATGTGTCAGGAGAACCAGAGTCCTCTAATTAAAGATGCTCTCTATCAACATTCAATTACATTCAATTAGAGCATCCAGTCACCCTTAGGTTGTGTATTTCTAATGTTAGTAAAAGTGGCTAAACACTTAAGAAGCGTTACAAGCTTGAAGTGAAAGAAAGAAAGAAGGAAGTGTGTAAACTCTGTTTGAGATTCTGTCTCTTAATAAATCAAGTCATAACTATAACTTCAAATCATTAGATAACAAGTCCTCAAATGACTTGTGTGGACATCTGTTGAAGAGTGACCACAGGCTGGCTGAGAGACAGACAGCAGCAATGAGGCGGGATGTGGTCTTTCCATGTGGCTGGAGTGCCAAAGCATTAAAGATATGTGCACATGGAGCATGCAGAAACACTGACTAAGCAGTGTATGTATATATTCTGCTAGACTGCTCAGGGCAGAGCAGTGAATCATGCAGCCTCCAGGTCCTCCACGCTGATAAAGGGTGACATCCTGCAGACCTTCCTCCCCTCTCTCACCATCCTCTCTCCTCCTCCTTCCCTTTCCTGATTCTTCCCCTCCTAGCTCCTGGCTTGTCATCCACAGCTCTCATCTTTATTAATTTCTTTATATATATTCT
>JAPMOB010249690.1:0-11031 GCA_029875015.1 Lepomis gibbosus
CACACACACACACACACACACACACCAGCTAAACAGAGATTCGATGAAGCAGAAGAGATTTTTTTTTAACAGTAGGTAACGGAAATAGTTACTTTGCCTGGTAACGAGTTACTTTTATTACAGAGTAATTCAGTTACTAACTCAGTTACTTTTTGGAACAAGTAGTGAGTAACTATAACTAATTACTTTTTTCAAGTAACGTTCCCAACACTGCTGACACTACATATCAAAGTTTCCTCTTCACTAGAGGAAGAGGTGTCCCTGCTGGACCCTGATTCTTATCACAAGAGCTGTTACAATAACTATCGCCATAGAAAGTGAACTCAGTCGCGCGTGTCTTTATTCCCCTGCAGCAAAGTCGCAACATCAGCCCAATGATCGTGATGTCACCGTCACAGGAAGCGCTTCTGCCGGTGTAACACCAAAATCTGTAACCTATCAGATTCTGTGACTACACAAAAAAGACAATGTTTTCCTAACCATAACCAAGTACTTTTGGTGCCTAAACCCAACCAAGCTACAACCGCTTCACGTCGTCAACAAAGCCTCTGGCGCTTAACCTACCATTTGGGTCACAGAATCTGATAAGTCACACATTTGGTGTCACACCAGGTGCACAGGTGCGTGTGTGGCGATGGCGTCACGTACTGATCCTTCAGAATGTTTGGGGAAATGTAGCGTGTGGAACCTTCCGCGCTACTCGGTCAATGAAAGAGCTTCGTTACCGAAAAGCTATTTGATTCAGAAAACAGCGACGCTACCACCAAAGCTACTGAGAAATGTAGTTGAACTAGTAACGGCCCAACACTGTCAACATGTAGCAGTGATAGTAAGAACACTTCTGTTTAATAGCCTATATCCCCAGACAATAAGTGTCCTTCAGATTTGGTGTTGGCATTGCATGTAGTTCAAACGTTGTATGTTGGCACCGTATCACTCGCTGTACAATGCTGTCTAAGTCTTCATCAATCTCCTCTTCATCACACCTGAATCTCACTCACTGTATTTCCATAAGGGGAGAGTGGGGTAAAGTGATACATTTTTTTTTAAACATTTGCTCCCCTCTAAGCAAGCTAAAATGATAGGCTATATCAGTAAAATTTACACGCTTCCCATTAATTCAGGATGTTTCCTAGCAATTGAAATGATCAGAATGTATTCAGAACAGAGGGCAGTAAAAATATGATTGTTTTTTAAAAAGTGGTCTGAGACAGACCAGAGAAATCAAGGGGGTAAAGTGAACCTGCTGGGGGTAAACTGATCCACTTAACACATTTAGAATCCTGACAGCTAGCTTGACAACCACACATCCCAGAACTAATGTCAGACTAGTAACAGAATCATGGGGATTGGTCACTAGAGGGTATGCGCATGATGTCACAGAATGCAGTTACGCTCACTGAGTGGCAGAAAGACAAGTAGCAGTGTTAGCTTGAATCAGCTAAAACACAAACAACACATATAAAATGGGAAAAAGCTGGACCACTGGTTCTTTGGTAAGCAGTTAGGATCACTGTCAAGTTTGACTGCCTTTAATTTGAGCAAATAATCATTGTTTTACTCCCAGTTTGCTAAATGCAGCCATGGTAACAGATGTTTTGCCACTCAGTCCAGCGTGTTCCGGAATGGAAAGTGACATCAACGCATACCCTCTATTCATAGTGCTCCCTTGGAGGGCAAAAAAGACGTTATTTTCCGCTGCCCTCTAACCAAGAAGCAAGTGATACACTGTTACTTTGAGATTTTTACTTTTGCGTTGCCAAAATGCTGGATGGTAGTTGTACTTTCTGATGCACAAATCGAGGAAGAGACAAGCCTGAGCTGTGTTAGGTGAGGGATTCCCCATAAGATAAATGTACATATATATATAAACGTATACCGCAGTCGAGCGGCGGCAAGGACCTGCCGCTTTTCAACAACACAAATGTGGTAGCGGATGCTGTAACATGGATCAGAAATGCCCAACACTTGCAGTTTGTGTTCAGATCTTTCTTTTTCTTAAGTTGAGTGGTTATCCAAATGAATGTAACTGCTTTTGCGGCGTCTCTAAGGGGGAGTTGCGGTGTGAGCCGTTGTGTTGGTCTGTTGTTTTGCCCTCCAGGTACCGCGAAAACTATGAATTAAGCAATTCTTTTTCTAAACAGAAGAACAGAAGAACTCCCTGACTGTAGTTTTATTGAAGGCTGTAGCCCTTCCCAGGGATGTTGCCTCTGGAGTTCGGACAGAGAGATGGCGACATGCTAGGAAGCTGCCAAACCAATCTTCCCCTAAAGTAGATCAGTTGGCCTTAGTTAACGTACAGAATCATGTGATGTCTTGCACACTCTAGCCTACCTGCACATTCTGTCTTTGTCCAATTGGGAGGAACAGGGATATTGTTTTTCTCTGCATATTCAAATGCAAGTTGACGGCACTTAACTGGAGGAAGGCCATGGAACTGTTCAGCTAGTGGTATATTAGTTATATAGTTGTATGTAATATTCTCTTTGCCTCAGCTACTGCTCCCCAGGCTGTTGATTTTACTTCCCCTTTCTCTTTTTTCTTTATGAATCTTAGGAGGCTTGACTTGTCAATATTCTATCCCTTGCAGCTGCTCTTATAGACTTCTTCCTTGACCTCATCTCTCTCTCTCAACTCTCCATCTCCTTGAGGGGTGTTTTGCCCCAGGTTGTCTTCCTAGTGTATTGCCTTGGCATGATGGCTTTTGACATTAGAAATAAAACATATGTGATGTAATATTACATTAAAATATGTTTAAGGCTAAACTTAACTTGAGCCTCAAGTCTCACTTTACCCCACAGCATTTGTCTCAGTTTACCCCACCGCCACATTTTAGAAAAAACGATCTCTCTTAGCAATTCAGGCTAATCTTCAGCTAGCATCATCACATGGTTTTATATGTTGAATGGTTCAACAACATGTTTGATATAAGTTTTTCTACCTGAATCAATTTCCTCTGGTACATGTCCAAAACATTTTTTTTATGGAGAAAAACATGCTTACCACAGCACCATGAGGTCCTCTCCCTCATGGCCAAGGGGAAATGCAAGGTGCTTGAAACATAATGGTCACATGACCACATATGTGTTCCGTTGCCTAAATACAGGGAGTTTCTCACATTACCCCACTCTCCCCAACATTGTTTTGTAGAGCTTTGTGCTGCTCCTTGGTTTTAAGTGTTTTAGCTGAAGGATAATTGAATGCACACGCGGTCAGAGTCAGCCCTGGTGTAGAACAGGAATCTCAGGAAACACTATCACACTATTCGTCTTCGGTTGGCTGTTTCAGTTAAACCTCTTTACTAAACCAGTTGTTTTATTTTTAGAGAATCTTATTGCTCAGCACATCTTCTCACTTACAAGATAAACCCAACACAGATCTTGTTTGGCTCAGGATTGGTCTTTATTTCAGTTGTATGTGACTCTGCTATCAGAATATGGATTTGCACTTCTGAATGTGTGTGGTTTACCGAAAGTGAAACAGATGAGTAATATTATTTGGTGCTGAGTAACTTCTATTTTGAGTCTTGGAAGGTGCACTGTAGGATGACATTGGTGAATACTGAACAGCAGGAAAACTTTGACACAGTGTGCAAAACATTTTCAGCCAGAGAGGTCAGCCTGACGCTCCTTGTTCCTGCGTACCTCAGCGGCGTGGACCTCCTGTAACATAAAGAAATAAACTGTCAGATACACGTAAAATGAAACTCATTGACTAAAAGAGTGACAGAAGGAGGGGCCTCTGTGGAACATGAAACCGAGAGCCACAACATTTTTTTTTTAAATCTCTGAAAACAGGAAACTGCTGAGCTGTTGAAGCATTCAGAAAACATTATGTTTCTACATGTATGCTCCTGTTTGCATTAGGAGATGTGTTTTTCCTGCTGTTAGAGATGTATAAAGTTGAGCCTTCTTGCGGTGTGGGTGGTTTATGAAAATGTGCCATTTATGATCTGCTCTTTACAAGCTATACAGTACCTATTCTCACCCACTACCTTTGTTCTGTTTGTTCTGTCATACAGTAGTCAAACTAGCTTTCACTCTAGTTTATAACCTCATGGAATGCTTACATATGCTGGTATCATATACTAGTTGTAAATGGAAATTAAGCTACTCCTGTAGCGGAAAAACTGAGAAACACTCAGTTGCATCAACATTGCTCATTGAATGACTTTAAACCATTTTTAATAATGACTTAAAAATGACTTAAAATATTTGTACTAATGTGAGTATTCACTTTTAGGGTATTTTCATGGCATATAATTGATCTTTTTCACAGAGGACATGTTGGCATGTCACAGTTGGAAAAGCACAAGTGTAAATAATGTAACCATCCACTGTCTGCAAAGCCTGATAAAAGCACAGCATGTCATGTTTGTGTACAAAATAAAGCAATATTTAACTGATATCTGCTGGGTGCAGGCTACAAGGCTATAACTGTTCCCAAAAAAGACAGGCCCTGTGTGCCAGTAGCTCTGTCAGTTCCTGACTTGATGGGTGATGGAAAAAGAATGGCAAGTCTGCTAAGAAACAGGAGGCACTCAACCGATTCTGCATATGTAACAAATTTAGCATGCATTTCTCGTCAGCCTGATATTGTCATCAAGCACAATCTTCATTTCTGAAACTTGGTTAGACCAAGATAAGAGTGCAGCTGTTCTTATCGTGTCTACCCCTCCTACCTTCAGTTTTATGAAAGAAAGTAGATTGCATAAGAGAGGAGGTGCCATTTTTTCTGCCATTTTTCTTCTGCTACACTATGACCCACGCAGACCTCTCAGGTCATCTGGAACAGGTGTGCTTTCTGTCCCCCAAACTAACCATGGAGAAGAAGAGTTTAGTTTTTAGGCTCCATATTTTTGGAATAAACTCCCAGAAGACTGCAGGTCTGCTGTCAATCTCAGGTGTTTAAAATCAAGATTTTTGCAGCTGCCTTTTATTACACTGAACGTAACTTTTACTCTCCTGTTTTACCTCGTTGTTATTTTCTGTTTAACTCTTTTCAATTGTATGTTTTTTCAGAGCCATCGTTATCGTGCTGTTCTTTTCCGTCTATCTCTCTATCTATCTAATCGTCTCTGTTATAGGTCCACTACCCCAAAAATACTATTTAGCTGATTGCTTAAGTTCAGACAAGACAATTAGGCAAGAAAAGAGGACTTGTCTGCACTGGTCAGGTGTCCCACCCACAGTACAGGGCGGTGTTTGAATTTTCTGGCTTCCTGAACTTTTGAGCTATGAGCTCACTGACTGAAAATACATAAAAGATCTGTTGCATTTCATGAGAAATGAAACAGAAGCTGCCATCAGGGACAGAGTCGGTGGAGCAGAGTAGAACAGGAAGTGGATATTTTGACATCCAGTAGAGTGATGCGAAATAAAGTTGCATGTGTGCAGGGGTTGGATGAAAGGTTTTGTTATGACTACTGAAATAAATACTGCTGCATAAATTAATAGTTTCTACCAGTATGGGGGAAATTTAATATTTTACGGTTTACTGTTTTACCTTTTATGCTCCATTATTATAGGACTATATTTCACTGTGTGGTGCTTGATTATTTTATTATGTTGCAGTGAGGTGAAGGTTCCCATGGGAAAGAAGATCATTAGAGGGTTTTCTTATCTGACCGTCCTTGACAGGCCTTCATCTCAGGACAGTTGGTTCCTACTCCCTTCCTCCCTAAGACAGCTGCTTAATACCCTTTAAAGTATAAAGTCACCTGTTTCTTCACTGGCTCTTTGTCTTATATTCTGTTTGCACTCTGTTTGTCTGTCTGACCCTTTGCAAACAATAAAAAGACATCTGGATTGAATTCTTTATTTCAGAAGAGTCACTAAAGGACATATTTCCATTACATTTGGTGTCAGAAGTCGGATGGTTTGGCAAAGTTTGTCTGGGACCTGAGACGGCTGGCGACTGATCACCGTGGAGTAAAGTGTTTCAGCCTCCACCTTTCTGAGTTAAGAGATGGGAGGGTCAACCGTCCTCGCCCCAGACTGTTGCCACTACCATCTCAAAAAGAATTGGACATTTGTTGTCCTTATGCGGTGAATATCTGAAATAAATAAAAAATGGTCTACATGTGTTCCTGGATTCCCAACAAACACTAATTAAATTCTTAGAATGCTCTTGTGATTGTACCATCTCACACGCAGATCCTTAGTTAACAGGGCCGAGCAGAATTACTGCAGATTCTCTCCGCTTATTTTGACCGGTTGAGCAGGGCCGTGCAGAAACAGAGGTTTCTCTGCTGCTAACCATTTGGGGCTTTGAACAGGGCCATGTAGAAACACGGTATTTCTCCACTGTTCTAATAATTTCGTGGTTTGAGCAGGGCCGTGTAGAAATACATTTTTGGCCCTTTTGGGGGTTTAAACAGGGCCGAGTGCAGTGATGGAAAGTAATGAAGTACAAATACTTTACAACTGTTCTTAAGTAGTTTTTTTCAGTATCTGTACTGTACTTGAGTATTTTTAGTTGTTGTAATTTTTACTTTCACTTTGCTATATTTTAACGGTAAATGTCGACTTTTTACTCCGATACATTCTACATGAGACCTTGTTATATTGTTATTGGTCGCCTATGCAGCGCACCTGAGTGGAGCAGCCGTGAAAAACAAATGTAAAACTGATAAAGCCGACTCGGCGCGAATCACTGTAGTTGAACAATGTTTATGAATCTTAGGAGGCTCTTATTACATTTGATAAACGCAGACGGGCCATGGTGTTTATAAACTGCATCTGGGAATAAAGACCACATTGCGTGTGCAAATGCGCTCATATGCGCATGCACAGAATTAAACTCGCGCATTCGAGCAAGAAACATCTGAGGGACCAGTCCAGACAGTCGTTTTAGTTACAACTCTGGACTAATGTAAGATGGGAAGCAGTGGATTCACATAGAATATTAAAATGCTGATTAGCTGGACAAACTGGGCATCTCATAAATAATGAGCATAACATGTTCAGCCCAGTCATTTTATAAATAATAGTGAGTAAATGAGTTCTGTCTGTTATGATCCCTGTGTTATAGTTGGTGTGGTTACATGGGTTTCTGTTAATGTCTTAAGTTAGATTCTTGTCTGGTATTTTGTAACTGTGTTCTGTCTGTGTTGGCTAGTTATTTTGCCCCATGCCTGCCTGTCTAGTGTTCCGTCTGTTCCCCCAGTTATCCCTCTGCCCACCTGCCTCCCTGTTCCCCTTTGCTGTCTCTCTGCCTCGTTAGCCTGATCCCTGTCACCTGTGTTGGAATAAATCGCTTTTGAACTGTACCTCCTGCCTCGCGTCCTGCGTTTGGGTCCTCCAACCTTCTCCACACCACAAATCGTAACAGTGACAGCTCTGTTTTTGCACTGAGCTGCAACCAGTTTGTGACCGAGTGGTCACATAGCTGGTAGAGTTTTGCTATATAAACATCTGAAAACTGAAGCCAGCCTTGCTCTGAAATGGGACTGTGAGGTGCACTTTATGAGAGGTGCTGAAGTTAAGATGTGTGGATTTTTGGTGAGATTTTGAATTGAGAAGTGTTTCAGTTAGTTTTGGTTTTCTGCTTCCTTGTCTCGTCTTCACAAACCCAAAGTACCAAAGGTTCTGTGTCTGTCAGTCTGAAGGGGATACTACCACACCAGCAGACTTATCCTACTTGTTCTCTTATTGTGAGTCACTCTAACATATAATGATGTATTCAAACCTGTCTTTAGAGAATTTAAAAATATAGATTGTTTTGTAAGATCAATAGATTTTAATGTGTAGTATTTTTACTTTTGATTATTGAAGTATTTTGAAAACCGCATACTTTATTTACTTTTACTTGAGGTTCATACTGGATGACTTATTTACTTGAGTAACATTTTTAATGTGGTATCTGTACTTTTACTTAAGTATGAAAATTGAGTACTTCTTCCTCCACTGGCCGAGTGGAAAAAGGGGTTTCTCCGCTGGTCGAGCAATTTTGAGTCTTAGTAAAGAGGACTGTTTGTTTTTGTTTGTTTTGCTGTGGACTGCTTTTTCCAGAGTTTGTAGTGTAAACAATCTGGATTTAGAGTGACTGTCCCTAGGTAATGCTGTTTTTCCAGCTCAACTTGCCTCGCCTCGGTGTGGCCGTGCTCTGTTTTCCATGGCAGATAGTACCCAGAGATTATCCTGTACCCCTCATTGTAGCTGGTCGTCACAGCGACGCCACACAAACTGCCACGATGTAATTTTCAATGCAACACACACACCAGCGATCCACACAGCTTTCTCTTGATTTAAGTTAAAACATAAATTTTAGTTCAAAAAAATATTTGGACCAGCTAAGGACAGACCAGTTTTAGTGGTGAGCAGGCAGACATTTTTACCTATAATCTAAGCCAGGCTAACTGTTTCCCCTTGTTTACAGTGTTTTTGCTATAAGCTAAGTTAGCCAGCTAGTGACGGGAGCTTCATATGTAGCGTACAGACACGTGGTATTCATTTTCTCCTCTAATTTTCTCTATCAATCTTTTCATGTAGCTCTAGGGCTGAAAGTGAATATGTCTATTTATATAAGGATTCCAACTTTAACTGAGTAGCTTTAGTTGCCCAATCTTAGCCATTAAGACACAATCCTTGATCTAAATGTAACCAAACAGGTCAGTCGTATCATCAAAATGGAACTACTTTATATTATTATTGTAATCACTTACAATTTATGTGAGAAACATATAGCTTGTTTTCCAATTTGTGCTGGTGTCACATAATCCACATTTTGTAAGAGAAAAATCACATAATCTGTTAGTTTGTGTATGTTGTGTGACTAGGAAACTGGAGAAGAGAATGCCGCTTTTCTCGCATTGACAAAATAACATTAATATCAAATCACAAATGATCACAGAATGGGAAGACTTACTTTCTCACGCAGCCGCTGTTTAAGAGCATTGAGGTGAGCCTCTCGGTTTTCCTTGTTGGCCTCCATCTTCTGGATGAGCTTCTCCTCCGTCTTCTTGCTAAAGATGTTGTTCTCCTCGCGAGCCTTGTGGAGAACCTCCTGCACACGCTCCCTCTTCTCCGCCAGCTGCTTCTGCACCAGGGCCTCCTGGGACTACAGAAGGGTTGGGGCCAGACAAAGAGTGTGGAAACACCATAATGACGGAGTTAATTGTATCAGTGGTAGTTGGGGTTGGCAGGTATTCATGACAACCAAAAGCTAAGTTCATCAAACAGAAACCAAAGTGACAGTTTTGCCTCAAGTGTAGTTTTTCCTGACAGCTTTAAAGTTTCACTTCCCTGTAGCACAAATAAACGATAAAATAGGGGTAACAATAATAACAGTAATAGGGGTGGGGATGGTGCCGTAGATGAGATACATGTCTCTGGTGTGGTAGACCAGGGTTCGATTCCCACTGCAACATCCACCAACATGTCCCTGAGCAAGACACTGAACTGCTAGTTTCTGTAATTGTAGATGCAGCTAAGTGACTAATAAAAAGTAATGGACAGGGCTTGGCTTGATGACTGTTGCATTTCAAAAAGCATTTTACAGTATGGCTCATGCTATTTTGAAACAAAATTGCCACCCACTGAATTTCCAACATATAGACTCATATAATCCCTCAACTATTATCTGCTCAATTGAGTCACTCTATTAAATTTTTAATGGTGAGAAAAAACTAGTTTTACTTGTACTACTGTACAGCCTAATCTGCTATTATTCCTCAATTTGGTAGTAAGATTCATTTATAAATGCTGTGTCTTTGTTTCTGTTGTGCGTAACTGTCCTTTTGCACACCCTGTAAATTGTCATTCCCTTCATTTCCAAGATAATTTAGACATGCGTGCAGCACTTGTTAATGGGTGTCTCTCAAATTGTCCTTAGGCGTGAATGTGAGTGGTTGTTTGTGCTTAGAGAAGAAGTTGCTAAGTTTTGGTCTTCAGAATGAAAATGTTTTGATTGCGACAGACATTGTCAAGGTTACACCCCTGAACACTAGGTTCTAGTGTTGTAGTCTTAGATCAAGTCAAGACCAAGACCAAAGATTATTGAGACTGAGACAAGACCAAGACTTTTAGAGGGCGAGTCAAAACCAAGACCAGTTCTCCAAAATGTGGAACAAGATCATAGGTACTTCTGAAATTGATCTGAAAGATCCACATTCTCATTAAAACCCCACATACAAACACTAAGAGCTGAAACCAACGTAAGCATCTTTATTCAACACTTACTTTCCGTCCTTACCATCGCTGGGAGGGGTGACAGGCATTAATGGTAACAACGCATTTTAATAAGGGTTATTTGTTGAATTTGAAGCAATACATTTTACATCCAATCAAAATTAGGATGTTAGCAAATAAATCAGACAATGCAAAAGCAATTTATTGATTTTTCCAAAGTTATGGTCTTGACTTCAAATAAAATCCTGAGTCCTCAATGTCCGAGACGAGACCAAGACCATCAAAAAGTGGTCTCACGACCAGTCTCGAGACCAAGACTGGTCTTGAGTACTACAACACTAATAGGTTCTAAAGGCTACTGTAGGCAAAACACATTAGGTTCTGTTGAAGAGGTTTTGAGTAACACATAAATAAATCCACACACTGTGTGGTATGTTTTCTACAGCAATACAATAAAACTATTATTCCGTTACTTTAAAAGAATAGTTCAAAATTCTTGAAAGTATGCTTATTTGCCTCCATATCAAGGTCAAAGGGACTGGAAATGGACAGTTAAAGAAGCACCTGATCATTTTGAGATTTCCATTCATTTGACTGTAAGATGAGAAGAAAGAATCTCATACGACACACAAACTTCCACTTTTTCTTTCTGTTTGCACATGATTACTCCTTTGCCAGCCTTGTAGTTGCATTACATAAATAGCCTAATTTTATGTATTTGGAGTGTGTTACGAACCTCCAGTTAGAAGTCCAGGGGAGGAGGAGGTAAGTGACAATATAAATAATTCCAGGTTGAATGAAAACAAAGGGAGGCTGATTTATCAGTAGTTCGTGTTTTATTTACAATAATAACCAAGAGTATTCAAAACAATGTAACAAAAACAACTTCCCAAAACGGAGG
>JAPMOB010249692.1:0-18806 GCA_029875015.1 Lepomis gibbosus
CAAATGTTTTTCCACATATTTAGGACTAAAAACTAAGATAACCAAGGCAGTTAAGCAAATTGCTGAACCTTCTTGTGTGATTATTTTCTGCCTTGCACACTTTGAAATTGAAATAGAAAGTGTTCTCAATTGCTGAGACAACAGTCAAAGCTGTGTTTATCTGCACAGAAACAAATCTCACGCTACTGCTCCACAGCCAAACATCCTATCATTCTGCCCGAATGATTTCATGCTTGGGGAAGCTGAGGTAAGGGAGAATATATCAGGTAGGAAGGGATTGTAAGAACTCTGGTGTGGGAGCATCTTCTAAACAGACTAAACTCAAACTGATTTGCTTTACCCACATTTAGCACAGGTAGCTTATATTGTCTTTTTCTAGCTCAGAGGGCTGCTAGATGTTTAATGAATTCTTATAACACTTGAGTATATGCTTGAAAGGATCCACAAGCTATTTGATTCACTCACTTACCCACCTTGTTGGTTGAATCAGACATTTGGTAGGAGCAAGTTTATAAAGTGGAAACCACTTGCAGTGATCAACCGTATCCAAATACTTAAATAATAATCAGCATTAGTAACTAAGTAGTCTGTTAGTGTTTATTTTGAGTCTTTTCAGACATAACATATGGGGTGGGATTATATTCTGAATATGTTTGTTTTCAAACATTTTTTTTCAAACGCTACTAGTTTGTTATTGATAGCCTTCAGTTTATTTTCAGGGCTAATAAAACGTTTGAAATGCATTGAAACCACAGTCAAACTGTGGCTTAGTAGCCCATTTGCACTTCTGATGTTACAGTATTTGTAAACAGCACAATTTGAGCTACGAAAAGCTATCAAACAATATACAAAACTGTAAACTGTAACTTGTTGTAGTGTAATTGAATTTGTACAGTGAACTGAAAAGTGTTTGAAACAGCTCTACTATATTTTGAAACAGTCAATAACGTTCAGTAAATAGTTAAGTTGCCCATTTTGTTTCTTTATATTCATGTAAAAAATATACAAATGTCAATTAGACACACCGCTGATAGTGATCAATCCCTGGGTTCAGTTGCCATGGTGACTGGATCACATTTCCTCCTGTGGAATGAAAACAAACTCATTTACACTCATCTCCGGGCTCTGTGTTTCTCTACCAGCTCAATACATGGCTATACATAGCTTAAATAACTAACACACCTATCAGACCATAAATAAGTAGCCTGGTTCAACAGATCCTTGGGGTGGGCTTTTGGGGCTTGTGAAGAAGAAGCCTCCGTATCAGCAATTAGTATACAAGGCTTTTATGGGAAGATTTGGGAGATTAGTAGAATCATTTTGTACTTGAGACAGATAAACTGGAGTAATAATATAATGAAACTATGCTAATACCTAGCACATAGTAGATTATGACAGGATTCACCAAAAAACGGGACAAGAATATCATGGAAAAGTTTCTAGAAGCCAGATTGTTGGTGAAAAATACCATCAAAACTGAAAACATTTCCCCATGCTTTGAGATGAATGCATACTAAAAAGCTCACAATGTCTATCAGGAATGTTTATGATCTTAGTATAGTGTGCTAGCATTCTAACAGTTGCTAATTAGCATTAAACACTAAGTATGGAGAGTAAGTTATTGTAAAAATAAATCATCCAAAAGTTGTCCAGACATATTCCTGATAACCATAAATGTGAAACTCATTGTGCTAGAGGACAGTCAGGAGATCACCAAAATCAGTAGCATACATCATGTAGGAAAATTGAGATATTTCACTGGGTAAGTGAAATATCTCAATATCTATTGATTGGCCTGCTGGTGGCACTAGAGGAAGACTCAAGGAATCACCAAAATAATTAGAATTCATCTTCTCTGCACCATGGATCTCCATACAAAATTTCATGGCAATCAATCCAAAAATCTCAAGCTCATGGTTGCACTTCTGGGGACCACGAATGTCTGCACAAAATTCCATGACAATCCATGAAATAGTTGTTGAGATATTTCAGTCAGGATCAAATCAAACCAACTGCCTGACCAACAGACCAACAATACATTGATCCATTCATCTGTCCTTCCACTCTGGCACTTACTGCATCAATTTAAGAGTTTCAATAATTCCAAACAGAGCCCAACAAGAACAAGCTACATTTTCCCACAGAATCAGCCTCACCATCTGAATCATCACACCACCCGATGGTAAACAGCTGACCAGACACTCACCTGCAAGCAGGAATGATTCACAATGAGGATTCAGTCATTTCCCCCATACTGAGTAGTTTTTGGCTGACTGTGACTTGTCACAGCGGTTGCCAGGACAGGACACAAACAACAGCAGCAGGGTAAACCTGAACAATTATGAGTGACAAGATTATATATAACCAAAATGTCTTTTTAAAATGTCACAAATATAAATACAGCAATAGGTTAATCACATTAAAACTGTAAAACAAGACTAAGCGTCTACAGTCATGCTAGTGAACAATATGAACATGCCGATATGTAGCAGGTCTAATGTTTTACCATGTTTATAAGATATACTTTATTGTCCACAAAGGGAAATCTGTTTAGTACTCTCTGTCTGTTCTGCACCTTTCCAAAAACAACACAAAAATAATAACAAAATAGACATCTCGTAACACATACCCTCATGCAAGACAACATATTCTCTCAAATACACAACACAGGTACCTATAAATATACACATTCACCCCTTCTCACAATGGCCGCATTTGATGGCTCAACCCATACAGCCTGCAATGTTGCAATGCCCATTTAGCCTGCATTGCACAAATCAGAAATTGCACTAGCCTACGTATTGCACAAATTACATATTTCATATAACCTACGTATTACACAACATATTGCACAATCCATATAGCCTATGTATTGCACAACTAACATATTGCACAACCTAAATAGCCTAAGTGTTGCATAATGACATATTGCACGACCCTTCTGGCCAACATTTACATTACATGCTAGTGCTGATAAGCTTAATGGACAGAGGCAGAAATTAATGTTAATGTCAGTTCAGCTTGCACTTAGGAACCCTGAATCTTCTAGCAGGGGGTAAAAGGTGAAATTCTGGGAGAAGTATGTCTGTCAGATCAGACATTTTCTCACCTGTCTGATAACCATTTACAGTTTTAGTTTAGTGTTTTAGCATGCGAACAGAACAAAACACAAAGTGCTGAGGCTGATGGGAATGTCAGTATTTTTACAGGCAATTGGTCAACAAGACTTCTTTTTTTGAAATTTTGACACTGATGATGGTGCTAGATGAAAAGTTAAAAGATCACCAAAGATATTACAATTCATCCTCAGGTCAGCATGACAGTCTGTGCCAAATTTTTAAACTAGAGGAAAAGTCATCAGGATACGTCATCAGGATACGTCATCTGTGAACCATGAATGACGGTTCAAAATGTTATCCCAATCCATCTAGATGATGTCGGGATATTTCACTGGGTAAGTGAAAACTTTGATCACCTACTGGTCTAGATGAAAAGTCAGGATATTAACAAAGCCGTCCTCTGGTGACCTTGTGTATGTTTACAAATTCAATGCCAATCCATCCAAAAGTTCACTCAAAATCCAGCCATGCTGCTAGTGTGGCTCCAAAGTGTAACATTTCCATTGAAACTGCTCTCCAAATACCTGCTGAGCATAATCCAAATGTTTCATTGGAAAACAATTGCACTGTGGGTCCAGTTTTATTGCCTAGATTTTTATTCTGCAAGGTAGAACATAACCACAACATTGTCAGTGAGAAACTTTGATATTGAAAGTATTTTATGGGGTGGAATTAACTTCATGTGTTTTGCTCATGGTTTAAAATAAAGACTTTAACATCTGCATTTTTTTTATTTTGTAAGCAAATAAGTCTTTCTTTTATTTCTCAGTGAATGTGGCTGTCATGCTTCATTGTCAACATTTTTCTTCATTTTTCCCATCAAAAAGCACTTAAATTCTTTGGGTATAGTTCAAAGAAAAAGAATGTTTTGCTGTAGACATTTTTAGACAAGTTTTTTTTACTCTAAATAAAGTTTATGTGAATGCATGTACAGTATTGGATTATTTAATCTGGTGTTTATTTGTTTTGGTTTGTCTATTAATTACACAGGTAAAGCTGGTATGCAAAAAGTCTATGTGATGGAGCTAATAAATTGTTAATACTTTCTAAAATACTATTCATGTTGTAACTTGAAGCCCTTTAAAAGTGTGTCACTTGAGATAAAAATGTACAGTTAGGGCAGTTGGAAAAGGGATTTTGTATTGAACATTAAACATAGAAAGACAAATCAAGCAGCTTTACATAATGCAATGAAAAAAATTAAAAAGGAAATAGAACATGAAACATTAAAATGTTCCTTGTACACCTCACATTTAGTTTCCAGTGTTCAAAGCAAAGACTCTTTCTTCAGCTCTCTGACTCCTAAAACCTAGACAATAGATCAAAGACATCATTGATCTTCTCCGCCTTCATTTGCTTTCAGATCTGAAGAGTAGCACCCTGCTACAATAATCTACTGTACACGCTGGAGAAAGTGCTGCTGTAGTTGCTGTCGTCAGCCTAAGTGAGTTAGTTCCGTTTTAGTTGATTTAGATTTTACATTTTAAAAGAATTGATAAGCTGAGACGTCAAGATTAAACCAGTGGTTCTCAGCCTTTTCAGTTTGTTACACCTTAAAAAAGGGACAGTTCGGGCTCCTCGTCATGTTTCTAAGGTCTATGAGTTCCATAAAAAAAGACTTTGTCTCTAAACTTCTGAGATTTTACATTTCTGTTTGCGTATGTATTAAACACGCTACACAATGTGTTAATTAGTGAGCTTCAGATGTGTTGTGAGGGGATGTTTTTTTTAACTTATTTTCCTAATTTATTGCAGACAAATAATACATATAACACACAATATGATGGCATGCCACTAAAAAATAATAATTTGAGAAAAAGAAAAAAGAAAATAAAAATAAGACCAAATAAAAAAATTATAGGATCCCTTCAGTAATTCAAATAATTAGAATGACAGTACATAGGACAGGACATAGAGTTTTAAATAGAACCACTCTTAGCTAGTGAGAGCTACACCTCCTTACATACCTTCTAGCTCTCATGCCCACACAGACACGAGAGTCATATGATCTTTTCATCAAACTCTCGGCAAGAAAGCAAATAATCGTATTTCACAAAATGTCAAACTCTTCCTTTAAAAGCGAAATCTCATTCTTCATCAGCATTGGAATGCAATTAACTTCAGATGCCTGGATTGCTTCACTCAGGAAACGGATAGCACACAGAGACAAAACAAACAAACAAAAATTATATTATATATAAACTAAAAAGGGAATTTTTGTGACAGTGGATTGCGCTGAAAGAGGCTGTTCTTTCTTTTTTGTTGTGTTTCAGTCAGCAACATCAGACCTGTAGCAAACACTGTCACTACTGCAGTTACAGCAGCTAGAAAGTATCCTGTCTCATTATCTCATTATAAGTGGAGGAAAGTAACTGAGTACGTTTAATATAATAAAATAATCTATAATCCCTGTTCTGCTACTTTATTCTCCTACTCCACCACACTTTTGAGGCAAATACCGCACTATTTACTACAATGCATTTATTTGATACAATTAGCAACTAGTTACTTTGCAGATTCAGATTGATGTTGCAAAATATCAATAAATAAATAAATAAATGATGATGTATTATTATCAATGAAGACAGACAGACAGATAAAATACNATATATATATATATATATATATATATATAATGAACAACGATCAGCACAATTCAGATACACACTAAGCAGCCAGATAGAGATAAGACTTTATTGACCCCTTGGTTAAATTCCCAAACTATCAGGAAGTATATATAGTATAAAAAAAATCAGCAATATAGTGAACATTATCCTTCTTTTTCTTTTTGTGCTTAAAGTATATTTTGGAATTCAGGACTTTTAGAATATTTCTACAGTCTAACTGAGTACTTCTTCTACCACTGCTCATAATTTGCACATGTAAACTTGAGCAAAACATGTACTTAATATTTTAAATTAGATAATCCATGTATCTGCTTTCTGCTACTTATCCAGGTCCAGGTACTGTTAATATAATAAATGATATAATTAAGAGTCATTGTTAAAAACTGCTGGGGATAATTGAAAACAGTATCATAAAATAATCCATCATTCCCTACCATATCACCTTTTTTCACCAGTTTTCCATCATAACTTGACTAGAATAATTGTCAGACATGTGTTGAATTGCCTTCTATGTGGTAAAAAAAACAAAAAAACTGGCAAAAACCTTAAAAACCACCAAGCAGAGCTAATTATCAGAGACTGAGATGAATTGTTGCCTGCCTTCTCAGCGGTCCACGAAAACTGGGTGCAGCCATTTAATTCTGGACTTTTTATTCAGGGTTTGCATTGTGTTGACCTGTAAAACAATCACGAGAATATTTAATAGGAAGAAGCTGATCGCATTTACATGACTTGCGATTGATATGCATGACGACGGGTGCTGAGAATCAACTCTTCTGGACTCTATCACTCTTCTGGGCCGTGCTGACAGGAGCTCAATTAAACACCTCATCTCAGTGACATTCAGGACATGTTTGAATGAGATACCACTCTGTGCACATTTCACCTGGACACAGAATAATTATGCTGATCCCCATCCATGCTACAGATAATGTCATTTTTGTTCATCACTGTTGTGTGCTCGGCCTTATTGAAAAACATTGTGATATAGCTTCATTTTAGGCCCCATCCAGGGGCATAACGGAAATAGCATGTGTGTATTTCATTGAAAATCAAACAGGCTTTTGTGTAATATTCATTGGCAGATCTATTTGTTCACAGATCATTGCTTCATCTGTCGTATTGTATTGTTGTATTGCTTCAGAGCATCATGCATCATATCCTGCATACACAATTTAAGACTGTTACTAATGAGCTTAACTATGAGTCAAAATAGAAATATTTTTCTCGTTGCCCCACAGCTGAGTAGGGAATCTTTGATTAACACATCGTGACAATGATAAAACACACATACACACTAAGGTACACCGATACACATTGACTATATAGTGTAGAAATCCTGCTATTGTGGCCTTCAGGAGTGGTTTGTAAGTGCTGATGTTGATTAGCATAGCTTTGAGTGAGCCAACCCTTTGTCATGCATTTGCCACAGTGAATCAAGTTCAACATCTGCAGCCACGGGGCTGTCACCACAGAAAGATTTGCCACAGATGAAGCTGATTTGCATATCAAACCGAGGACCACAACCCCCCTCATTTGCTGTGAAAAATATGCCCGCACCTTCTACAAAATTATCATTGTGACCATCACAACCTTCCTCTTTTATTTTTATCTTATAGGAGGAATTCCTAACGACAGCAGATGACATAAATGTTTTAAATGTGTAAGTTAGGCTAAATCTAAAATGAGTTCTATAATTCACACACTTAAAGCACTCTTGTAGCTGCGGAGGTCTGAATTATTTAGACATGGAAACACATTTATACGAGAGACACTATTTTGTGTTCTTTCTAACTTTGCTTTATAAATTATTAACAAAGAGGGTAAAATGTACTGCACAGTTAAATCTGAGCAGTTTAATCAATGTTTTATTCTGTTTAACTTATAGAGGCTGGTAATTTGAACACATTTAACTATCAGCAGTGCATGCAGGAATGTGTTGATAATATTTTTTTCTTTGGGCTGATGCTACTGTGATATTTCCATCTCAGTTGCCTCAGATAAACTGCTTCTGTTTATATTATTCTGCTGACTTCCACTGTGTGTTTTATCTAACTTCTGCAGTATATATTGCTCACCTTATACTCATATGTATGTATTGTGATGTGAAGTTTACCTCAAACTGTGTGGAATAGAGGGAAATCTTGGTAATGGTCCATTATTATGGCAGGTATTTCCCAGTTGTGTCAAAAAGATGAAATATAAGTTAACAAGGAACCATTACATTACATTACACAGTAGCATCATTGGTTTGACATAGTGGACAACACCGCCTAAATAATGGAATGGAATCAGGCAGAACTGCTTCACCTGGTCTATTTTCTTCCACCATTAAAAGCTGTTACATTGGTAGTGTAAGCAGCACAGGGGGGAAACATTGAGTTGTTTTGTTTTGACATCTAAGCACTAGCTTGTGTATAAGAATACAGGTAAGACTGGACCTATAAGCATTAACAAGACCACGGGGCAAATGATGGCGGCGAGTCAGTATCAGCTGCAGCAGACACAGAGAAGTAATTGACTCCTTTGAAAACCTGCAGCCAGAAACAATTTGTTATTTGCCCGTTAATCAGGATTGCCCAAGAAGAGTAGATCCAATCTTCAGTAACAGAAAGCGCAGTACAGATCCAACCTTTGAGGGAAACAGGTGCGGAACCAGATAAGCTTCAATTATCTAAGCTATCTCGGAAAAATAACCCACGATGATAGACAGCGTCATATTCACACCCTGGTTTTACTCAATTAAGGAAGGGCGTTAACCAAGATCTGGTTTAACTCAATATCACATTGTAATTAGGAAGGCATGAAATCATTTTTCTGAAGCCTCAATCATCACAGGGTTTGTTGAAATACTTTTTTTTAATGGTTAAGTTGGTAAGAACATAATTAAGGGATGAGGTCAAGCAAGTTCAAATATAGTTCAATATAATATAGCAGAAAAGTCAACTTAATTAGGTGGGGTTTTTTCCTCCTCTCCTGGGATTTTTTGCCCATCTCCACTGAAAATAAACACATTTAAATGTTAACTTACTCAATTTAAAGTTATTTTAATTGAATCCTCTGAGGTTTTATGGGGAAAAAAGCACAGTACACCTCAGATCTAACCTTTGAGGGGAAACAGGCAGTTAACCAGATAAGCTTCAATTATCTAAGCTATCTCGGAAAAATAACCCATGAACATAGACAGTGTCGTATTGACGCCCTGGTTTTACTCAATTAAGGAAGGGAGTCAACCAAGATCTGGTTAAACTCTATATCACTTTGTAATTAGGTAGGCATGAAATAATTTTTCTGAAGGCTCATTTGTCACAGGGTTTATTGAATTACTTTTATTAATGGTTAAGTTGGTAAGAACATAATTAGGGGATGAGGTCAAGCAAGGTTAAAAATAGTTCAATACAATATAGCAGAAAAGTCAAATTAATTATGTATTATCCTTTCCTGGGATTTTTTGCCCTCCTTCACACCCTTGATTTGGAAATAGACAAATTTAAATGTCCTCTTATTAAATTTATATTGATTTGAATTGAATCCTCAGAGGTTTATGGAAAATAGCACAGTGATCAGCTTGAGATGTGTTTGCTTTCCTTGTGCTTCATTAGGGTCCCAACAAATAGCAATTTTACATCCCAATTCCCACTAGTTTAAAGTTAGACATTGTATGTAAAATAAATACATAGTCTGTAGTAGCATTTCTAAGTGACCATTTATTCACATTACAGCCTCAAAAAATGGTCTCTCCCGCTCCCTGTTTCTCTTGTTGTAAACAGTCAGGGATCACAATCAGAACGATGGGGGATTGTCGGTGCCAGCGGTGAGACCTGGCAGTCACAGGTGGTTCAGCTCAGGGGAAATTTATCACAGGAGATATTCTGACCTGCAGGGACCAGCCATGTTAGTCAAACCTGAGAAAAACAAGCCCAGTGGTCGTTACATTTTTTCAGTTTGAGCACACTCAAGAGAAGGAGGGATGGTGACATTAAAGTCAGATCAAGGGTGGGGGTGTTGGGGAGAGCAGCGTGGAAACGGAGCGATGAAGAGACGGGAGGTAAGGGGGGTGGGGGGGTGTCGTTAGGCGCTGGTGCTTGTTGGTGTATGGAGCATTGCTCGTGATTGTTTTACTTGCGTTGCTTCTTTAGCATATATGTGATGCAATAATTCTGCCCTCACCTGGGGGACAAATGTGATTCATTAAGTCCTCACATATTATTGCATGCACACAGACTCACACACACACACACACACACACACACACACAAACACACACATTTATGTCCTAGCGTGCATACACTTAACAATATTGGCCCTGCGTGAACAATACAACACACACATACACAAAAACTGAAGCACAAACACACACACGCACATACAACTGGGGAAGAAAGAGAAGAATCAGCCGAGGACGGAGACAAGTTGCATTTATCTTCTGCATGCTTGGCTGCTGCGTGTGTGTGTGGGTGCCTTAGTCCCCTTGGATGAGCACACAGCGGCTGAGGATGCTACTGGGAGCATGAGTTCTGACCGAGAGGAGTATGACATGGTCTGTCAGAAAGCTGTGACCCTAATTGTTGACCTTTGCCTTCACAACAGCACATTGTTGGATCAGGAGACCTGTCAGGATTACCTCTTCCTGTTGTCCAGCCAGAGCTCTGACCGCAAGGAACAGGGTAAGGACTATAATTAACTCTGATCTACATTGGTTGTAAGGCAGTAGCTTCTCTGATGTTATTTGTAAGTCACCATGCTCAGGTTTTTTCCTCAGAGGAAAGCAAATTTAAAAGGATTTTGTATAGCCATGCTATTTTGTATGTTAATGCCAAAGGTAGCTACAATCTGTTTTTTCTGCTATTTAACATATGTTTTTACTTCTTCTTCTTGTTTACCACATGTACGGTCACAGATGATTACTCAGACTGAGCCATTAATACATCCTTAATGAGTTTTTGTGACCCAGGGGCAACAGGGAGCGAGAGGTGTGTAAAACAAACTCACACTGACTCCCCAGTTTGCTCCAGAGAGCAGAGCTTCTATACTGTTAATAGATAAAGCTTAAGGCTGACTAATGCCAGCTGATGCTGTCCTGACCACTCACGCATACAAAGAAAAGAGATAGGAAACCTTTTTAAGAAATGTATGCTGCTACGTCTGGTTGAAAAACAAATATGAACACATGAACTAACGTGAGCACAAATGCAGAAATATGTTTAATGTCCTCAGGAAAGTTACAATGTTCTGAATTGGATTTTTGACTTATTCATGAGAGGTAATTACACATCTGTTGCAGCCATGTACAGCTGTTGCTTTGGCACTTGAGGCGGGCTTCACCCTCTTTAAAGGAATAATAATCCCTCTCTTAGAAAGCATTGTTAAAGGAGCAGGTCTACTCTGGGCTCTAGTGGATGTTGTGGGAATTCTAGTCTAGAATTGTCTTGAAGCAGAGGAAACTCATAAATTACACTACACAGAATTTGACCTTAGGGTGTATGAATAATTGCAGCTTTATAGATTCAGAAAAGCAGGCTTCCCTGAGCTCTCACAGAGAAAAGATTTTTAGATAGCAGAGCTTAAACATGATAATGTTTTGCATATAATTTGAAAATGCTTTATTTTAATCTGGAAAAATGGATTTAAATGACCAAGTCCATAAGTACATCAAGGTATTTCATACCAATCATGTGATCTGTTGCATATTAAATATCCATAACTGTAATCTATAATCGTTTGCTTATCCATCTAACTTTATATTTCTCCTTTGAACTAATTAGTTTCTTTGAAGTCAATTAGCACTAATTTTTGGTTCTATATTTGACTGAGAAAATGGTCCGTAGCTTTAGCAGGTGCACAGGAAAGAGGAAATATCATTTGTGGCTGCTTTTTCAAGGATGGGTCCCTGTTCACAGAGTGCATGTCACACCAATCCTGACCAAATCTGCTGTCACCTCACATCATTCTCATTGGAGGAATTGAACGTACATCACATAGTGCCACTGGCATCCACTGCTGAACTGTGGGGATATTAAATGCCATTGCATGTTATCTGGTACTAATGTATATTATTTCTGCCACATGGACGCTAAAGACAAGCTGCTTTCCATAACGTTAGAGGATGTGTAGGTTGGGGGTTGTATGAAATGTCTCCTTGTTTATATTTTCTTTGGCATAATACATAGATCCCACAAAGAGCAAATGTGGTTATAACAAGCGTCATGTGCAACAAACTGACAGGACTGATGAAAAGATTTTGTTCAGACTGAACTATGATTTAATGAAGCATTAAAAGATCACACTAACCAAAAATGAAATGTTCTTACCACACCACTGAAATGCACAAATTTGTGATGTTACATTATCATATTTGCTGATTAAACGTTAAACTGAAATTATAAAAAAAATTTACAAGACAAAATACACAACATACAAATGACAATACAAGATAAGAAAAAAAGACACAAAAAACANNNCAACAGGTACATGAAATAAACATTTATTTTACAAATCAGTAAATCTTTGATTTGTGTACTTACTTGCTCAAAATTTCAATACAACAGAAAAAATACAATTTTACTTATTTTTCTATCGTGATAGCGCCCTCTCTGTTACTGCCCCGCAGGGTGCGTTAATCTTTGGTACCAAGTGATATGTTAATACTGGTAATTTTATTGAAGCAATATCTGTGAGGGCACAAATGTTCGTAATATGATGTCACTTCTGGGCTAGCCTCTGTTCCACTAGCTTCTGTAACTCAATGCAATCTCTCATTCAGTATTACATTTGTTGATCTTCACTGGAAATACCTTCCATGGATTTGTTACCCATGTTAACTGGCAAATTGGTATCCAGTACAGCACTTTATTCTTATTTTCTATTAGAAGTTGAAAAATTCAGGATTTATACAAAGTTAAACGAGTAACTCGTCAGCATAAAATGTACAGTTCCTATGAAAATTTACCAGCGAAGCATGGTGGTTCATTATTGTTTCTTGGTTTTGTCTATAAACATAATATGAAGCAGCACTCTCTTCTAATGTCATTTCTAAAACATTTTAGCTGTAATCTAAAGCTGTGGTCAAAAACCGCGTGCCGTTATTTATAAGTCTTATTGAGACTTTGTGACTCGCTCTCTCTCTTTTGGGCTATGGTTTATGGGAAATGGCTTTCTAAAGACCTCTAAAAACAGAAATATTTAATAAATGATGATATTAGATATATTATCTAATATCATCATTTATTAAATACGTGTCCTTCATACGTTAACATATTAACGTATGAAGAATGACATTTTTAGCCGTTGCTTTGTTTGTTCAGTAGGCTTCTCTGCGACTCTGTGCAAGTGACAACATTTGCGTGTATCCTTGAGCTTTTCTGGAGGGAAATATAGCTTTACAAACTTCTGCTTTTGAGAGGAAGCTAGTTTACTTAGCTTGCTAACTTCCGCTTTGTGAGTGAAATACAAAAAAAGTCAGTCAACAGCAAATGTTTAAAAATCGAGCATACCTCTTAAATCACACGAATAGTTGATTGCAGATGCTATGAGCCTGATGAAAAACAATTAAAAAAAACAACAAAAACAAAACACACACTCCATCTTTTGCCCCATTTTCTTCTATGTGAGAGTGCGAAAGAGCACATTAGGTTTGCGAACATGCAGCTGTTTGCATATATGCGGCTATCAGGCTCACAGCAGCAGAGCAATTTCACCAGAGTAAATTTGCCTCCGAACTCCCCACTGTTGGCTGAGTATCCCCTCGCTAGTTTTGAATCGATTATGATAAAATAAAAACGACTAATTGGAAAGCCTGGGACTTTAATTCCCCTGTCCTGATGCGGCTGGGAGATAATAACCCATTGTCTTTATCGACTAATTTGTTGAATCTTGAGCTGGCTGATTGTATTCCAATCAAGCCTTGGCATGTCACCGCGCCGGACCCACCTGCTGTGCGTGTGAAAGGCAACAAAAGACATTTTCAGTGAGATAAATGAGGAGTGGGATCGACGTATCAACTATGCTGAGCGAACATTTCCCACTGATCAACTGCCTGCCTTAGATATTGATATTCACTCCAGAGCGTTGACACAGGTTACAAAACATACTCCTTAAAGCCTGTGTAGCTCCTGAATGGTGGGATACACTTACAAATCACTCTTCCAAGCACACACACACACAACACCCTCATTTCAAATTCAACTCTCATTATCAGCTGCAGCTTCAGGTGTGTGGGCTAGAATTGACAAGGCTTATTTTTGATCACATTCTTTCTTGCACGCCCATCTCATCTTGAGGTTTATTAAACAAGACCTTGGCTGGCAGAGGTCATTAGCATCAGTAGATCATTCATTTACTTCCCACTGGTCTTCTCCTCTCTGTTCGTGGTATTTGCAGGAACGGATGGTGCATTGCAGGTTGAATCCAAAAACAGAAAAACAAGAACATCAAATTAACTGCACTGTGGAGATTAGAACCCCAGCCGAACCACTGTGCCTTTCAATAATTCATACCCACTGTCTACTGTCTCTGTATTTTATTGATACAACATTTCAGGGTAGACCACAAAAGAACACTGAATACACTGTCTGCTCCTGTTGCGGACGATAACGCGCGAAAAAATGTCTGTTTCAGCTGTCATGAAAAGAGCAAACGCCAGTCCTCAAAGTCCTGTGCCATTATTTCTGTAATCATTAGAATACTAAAACACATTTTTTTTTTACTTTTTTATAACATTCACTCAAGTAAGGTTGGCAGGGAAATAGATGCAAAATAAATCATTAGGAAGGTTTATGCGGTCGTATCTATTAAGCCAGCATTTATCCTTTCTTTGCACCTTAACACAAGCGGGGAGTTGTAAGATTATTAAATGTAAGTGTTTTGATGACACCAGGGGTTAAAATCAAACAGATACAGAGCAGGGTCAGTGAGCCAGTTCATTGGGGGAGGAAATAATGGCCATCCAAGTGGAACATATTTTTCATTAAAATGAATGTGCTTCAGAAAAAAAAGTCAAACAATGGCTTGAATACCAATCAGCACTTCTGTAAGCAGCCTGTGAACAGCATTTTAAAGGGGAACGCCTTCATCTCTCTTTCTCTGAAGGCTTCTTCAGTGTTTCCTCCCCCACATTTTCATTTTGAAGCTCAATGGCAACTGGGACGTCCCCGAAGGTGCTAATTTCTAGTGATGTTGTCTGTTCCCCACCTGTGTATCCATCTCCATGAATAAATAATAAAAAAATCCATCTTCCTGGACTCCACAGACGATGCCACACTATGTTGTTGTACCTTGAGAAAGTGCCCTCCACATTGGTTTTCTCCTACAAAATGCATCAGTGTCATTAATGACAAAAGTGTTAGGAGGATGAGTAATGTAGAATCCTGCTGTGTGTTACTGAGGCCAGCGCACTGGGCAAGGCCTCTGCTGAGCTATTGAGCAGCAACATTGGTTTATTGATTAAAGAATCAGGCCCCAAGCAAGCAGAGCGGTGAGACCCTCACATGCAGAATGAAAAGGAACATAACAGAGCATGAGAAAAGAATCTCTTTTCTGCCTTTTGCTTCACTGGAGCATGCCATTATACTACAATTTGTTACTGACATGCAACAATCGACCATTTGCTATGCCACCCCCCCCCGTGGTTACTCCTGCTACATGTCAAGCTTTCTGTTCATGTACAGCACATATGCAGTTGACAATGAAACCAGAGGTGGAGGGATGTATCACTTGAAATTCATAGTCAATTTTTAAACAATGGGTCCATGATCAAAAACAAGAATCTCATTTCTGGTCAGTCAATTTTGTCAGCTTATTTAACTGTCACTAGTAATTTTTGTCAGCTGTAGGGTTGCTAAATAAACTAAGATCATTCCATGAGTTAGTTAAAAATGCCATCACCAGCTCATGAACCGTTCAAGCAGACTTGAAACCCGTAAGGGGTCTTAAAGTGGGTGTAATTGATATTTTAATATACCATTGTATCAAATGACAATGTGAAAAACATGATGGAGTATTTACCAGCTAAAGAGTCAGAAATGTTCCTCAGTGGTTGGTGGAGACCAAAACTAAGCCAAAAGATAGTAAATATTGGACTTACATTTGCCACTTTGCCACAAACACAAATAATGTTGCTTTGTAACTGCTGGATGTTTGCTAACATGTTTGCTGTGTCAACTTAAAAGGTAACAATATGTCATTGTTGTGTTAACAATTGGTTTCCGCTGCCCCCAAAAAATCAGTTACTGCAGGTTTAATGTCTCAAGCTGACTTGTTTTAAAACGAGAGTTCAATACAAGTGTCTTAAATACGCACTGATGACGACATACATTATATTGTGCTAAATGACTGAGACTAAAAAGCAGCAAGGCAAAAAGTCAACATCATCACTAGCTGATGATTCATGTAGAGGATATGGAAATAAAGCGAAGAAAATAAAGAGAAGGACAGAGCTGCTAAGTTTAGCCTTAACTCTGATTTATTAGCATCCAGGATAGGAATCAAATCAAAATGTTATCAAAATCGCAAAATGAAATGAAATAAAAAATTGTTGTGCTGCAGAGATGGTCTACAAATCATATTCTACAGATTTAAGAAAACATCTTTATTTGGTCCAAATCCTTGCAAAAATCACACAATAATCATTTTAATGAGTTTTTCAATGAAAATGAAAAAACGATCAATCCCTCAAATACTGCAAATCACCACTGCTATATCATTCAAAGTAATCACAATTAGTCATTCAGGCCTAATACAGGACCGGCTTTCACATCACCTACGTAACAGTGCATGTACTGGTCAATAAATGGAGCTGTAGTAACAATCGGTTAGGTTAATACCAAGCTAGTTAGCCGGATGTGCTAAAATTTTCAGTATTTACATTTGAGGACGCATACACATAATTTAATCCATTGTTACACTTTTACTCGTGTTTTTTGCCTTTGGAAATAATAAAAAGAACCTCTCCAAACTTAATATATCCTTAGTATCGCTCTTCCTACAGACCTATATACACAGTCCAAAAGCTTGACAGGCCTGCCCTGCCTACTTAACGGTTGCTAAGCTATGATTTAACACTCTCTGTTCATGGGGATTTGGTAAATGGTCAATTGCAGATTGCTATGCTGCATTTTGGGACTTTCCAATTTTGGGTAGCAGCTGAGAAGAAGAAAAGAAAGTGGTCCTCTTTTGCCTCATTTGACTCCCTCATCTCACCGATGTCAAGCGCTTCTCTTTTTCCTCTTTTCTAACGAAGCCCCCTGTACCTCTTCTGTCTCAAGAGTTTCTCCTGCTGGTTCGGTTCATGTTGCTGTTTTGTCATAATGGCTGTTGAGCTGTCTGTCACGGTGAAAGCTTTAAGGCCTCTGGAGCCGACACTCCTGTCACGCTCACAGGGTTGATGGTGTAGAATGAGACGTGGAGCCTGTACACTTCATCACACAAATTAATATGCAGTAGTACAGGGTAATATCCCTAAATGGTAGTACACAAAATGTACTGTATTGTTCCAGAAAATAACACGATCAGAACTGAGATCTGTAAATACTTAACTAACACTGGTTTAGTGAATAGTGACAAATGTCCATTATAATTTCCCAGGGCCCATTGTGACATTTTCATATTCCTTCTCGTATTTGAGGCCATAACAGTCAACCAACTGTCAGAAAATTATAATATTATCCCTGGGAGGATCTCTGGTCATTGTTTTGACTATTTTGCACTGTTTTGCAGCTCTTCGTAGGTTTGCAACCTTAATATCATCAGCTTTTACCTAACTGAGCTGTCTCTTTGGAAAACAAAATTGTGCTTAGTTCGTGTCACATATCATCCATCACATTTCGCGGTGTCATTAGACTTAGGGCATCTGTGCCAGAGATTTGTCTAAGGCAGTGGTGCAATGTAACTAAGCAGACTCACATAAGTACTGTACTCAAGTACAAATTGAAGACACCAAGTGCTTAACTTGATTCTGTTCATTTTCTGCTACTTTATACTTCTGCTTTCACTTCATTCCAGAGGGAGATATTGTAGTTTGTACGGCATTTTATTTATCTGACAGCTCCAGTTACTAACTAACAGGATAATTTATTTATAAACTTTACTTAACCAGGGAAAAAAAATTAGTTGAGATGAATTTTTTAACAGTGTTCTGGCCAAGAAAGACAGCAGCACAATTTACAAGGTTGCAGAGATAAGATATAACCTCAACATAAAATTTATAACAATTTATGATGCGAATAAATCATTTTCAGATACAAGTAGCGACATCCTGCCATCTTGGATGGTATTTGATATAAAGTAAAAAAGCTTTTATACTTTTTCTTAAGTAATAATTTTTATGCAGGATTTTTACTTGTAATTGAGTATTTATTATTGTGGTATTGCTACTTCTGCTTAAGTGAAGGAGCTTAACTTAAGGATCTTTAGTCTCCCAGCACTGGAGACTATAGTTTTATTGACATTGTTGAAGGTAAAATTAAACTAGATTCTTAGGATGTTGATCGTGATACTGGTATTACGGTATTACCATATAAGAATATATTTAGGGTTATTGTTTTACAATCATCCATAGGTATCTAAAAAAAAATGACTATGCTTATATAATGGATTTTCAAGGGAAATATCCTCTATGAGACGTAACATTGCACAAGATTGGGGCCATGACAACAAGGCCTACTATTTAGAAAAAAAATGTATTGATGAAATAGTCGAAAGGGGGTCTGGGGGTCCTTCCCCAGAAGATTTTCAGCATTAAACACTTATGCATTTCTTGCATTTTGGAGACATTTTCTGGAGACATTTTCTGCACCAGGGAAGCAGAAAATTCAGGTGGCAGGTGACAATTCAGAATATAAAAATATTATAGAATATAATGCAGTAATTAGTAGCTCATTATTATTTTATTTAACTTAATTTACTTTTTGGACAGCACAGAGTTTTCTTCTATATTTACATTGCATTGCATGTTTATTGTGCAAATAAACCTTTTTCATAGCATTTTTATATGTTAATTAACATTTCTTGGTGCGAGCTATTTTTCAGAACATTTTTAACAAATGCTTTCAAAAAGTGGTGGGTG
>JAPMOB010249692.1:18856-55446 GCA_029875015.1 Lepomis gibbosus
GGGTCACCCTCCACTCTTCTCCTGCATACTTCCTCACTCAGACCTGTTACTTTGTCAGACGTCAGCTGCTGTGATTGCGATTGCTATGATACATAATTTCCATGAAGGTGATGTGTTGCAAGTAGGCTACCTAATTTTACTGTGTAGAAAATGTCACCACAAAGTAGGTTTGGCTTACTTGCTCTGGAGAGTGAAACATGAGGGGACAGACTCGCCGTACGTGGGTACATGAGAATTTGCGGGCGAGGAAAGTAGGCACATCATTTTGTTCAAGATCGGATGTGCTCAGTGTGGTGTTTGTCCCACCCCTCCTGCACTGTGATTGGACGGCTGGGAAAAAGTGGCAATGACAAGCACAGCGTTTTTCCCAAAGTTGAACATTTTTCAACTCTTGGCGACCAGAAAAAAATGCTCAGTGCTCAGCACTCAGCGTTCAGCGCCCAGCGTGGAAAAGATGCTCAGCGCCTTGTCACGCTACCTCGTCACGTTACCTCGTCACGTTATAGTTTACCATGTTCTAAAAACACGGATGCGCTAGATGTGATCGGTTTTGAGAATTTCTTCATTTTCTTTGTAATGTTAGTCCAGACAAGCCAACACTCCCAATATGTAAAATAATCTATTACAGGAGTATGAGACATCCTGTAGCACTTAATTTCTTGATGTGGCTGTTTATTAATGAAATATTCAGAAAAACATGGTTTTACATAGTTCTTAACATATCTATCTAAAGAAACGTAATTTCTTGACTGGCAATCTCTTCTCTCATAGATGACATCCTTGTCCTGTCTCAGGCACCGTAGCTGTACTGCTCTCTTGGATAGGGGAGGGGGGTGCAATTCACAACCCTCACCACTACATGTCACTAAAACTTACACACTGAACCTTTAAAGGGATAATATGCGATTCTGCAGAGAGTTTGTTGATATTTGAGTCCAACTGCCAAACAAACATGCCCCTTTCCTCACTGCTACTTCAAAAGCTCCTCCCCCCAAATTCATGGATGTGCATTGCCATGGTAACCAGTCTTACTCTGCGGACATATAGCAAAATCCACAGCGTCTGCTGTCAGAGAGCATGTTAGCCTCAATAAGAGGGCGTGTTTTAGCAGAACTGTAGAAGGTGTGACAACAAGCCTGTCTATATTTAAATATGTATTGAGGCAAAATACTTTCCGAAGCCCAAGTCTAAGACATGGAGTCTAATTTATTTATCGGTAGGATTATCGAGAGTAACTTCAATAGTTACAATTGACCCTTTGCTAAGCCACACCCCAAATACACAGCTGGCCTATCACAGCACAATTTATGACTCGCTCTGACTGAGGTCCACTTTCATGGCTGAGTTCCATTGACTCTAATGCAAAAGAAGTTGTTTTCTAGGTTCTGTCTCCTAAGACAGTCACTAACATCTGGCCAAGAACAAAGGGTTGCATAGTCATTTACACAGTCTCCAAACTCCACATCCTTGACCTAAACCCTACACATGTGGACAGAGCAGAATGAGAATAATAATAAAAGGAACACGTTGAAGCTTAAACAATGTAAAACATAATAATAATAAAGCAAAAATAGCACGATTATAAGTACTTGCATAAATGGAAGAAAAAAACAATTTTCTGCCCTTACAGTTGAAAGGAGAAGGAACGATTTATTGTCTTTCCAAAACCTAAAATAAATCCAGGAAAATGTAGGCTGTGGATCGTTTTTTAATGTTAGTTAGCTAACGCTAGCTAACTTCCTACTGAATGTAATGTAATAAAGCCCTTATGTTCTGCTTTTAAGGATTGTAATAATGAATAGAGGCCTACCCAGCTTTACAGGAACAGTGTTGATCCTTAATATTGTTGTCTTTTGTCTCAATCATTGGGGGATGCGGTGGTTCACTTGTACTGTGTGATTGGTGACGTTAGGCTTTCGCTTCTGTCATCCATTTTTCTCACGTCCGTTTGAGTCAGTTTGAAAGCCTGAATACAACCTTCAAATGTGTAATGCAACTGCAAAACTGCCTGCTTCTTTCTGAGATTGCTTTTTCCAGCAAATTTGACAATATTTCTCCGGGGAGTGCAGTGATTGACCAGACAGTGGCAGTGCCAGCAGTTTGTTGGACTTAAGTAACTAAGTGGGGCAGGGCTTAGCGAAGGGTCAACTAGTGAACAAACATCATCAAGCAAAGACATAAGCACACAAAGGAAGCATCCAAAACACAACAGAGTAAAAAACTAGCAAGTTATTTGACGTAGTTTAAAAAAAAACAAAAAACAACACAGTTACAAGAGTTGGGAAGCACAGGGGAGAGTGTTTTTCTCCAGGGCCGAAGTCAAAGTAACTTTGTGGCTAACCTCCTTCTCTCTTTATTCAGCAGTTGGCAAGCAACACATGGGAGCTCCTCTTTAGTCTTGAGAAGCTGCAGTGTTTATTCACTGGCCACTGTAACTTCTAATGTACATTTACAGCTGAGCAAGCCTCATTGCTGACCCATTTATCTCTATTTTCCGGGGGACACCTGTTCACACACGCACTCCGTCTATTCCTCCTCTACCACACACACACTGAGCTAAGATAACAAAGCTAACCAGCTGGGATCATCACAAACATGACAACAGACAGATAATGCAGTAATACTGACCCTGTCGTTTATATGGAACAACAAAGCTAACGTTACTCACCTGTCCAGCAGAAACAGAGCACCCTCACCATTGGTTTTCATTTCTTTCAAATCTCGTAGATTTATCCAGCAGTGAAACCCCTCACATATGTTAACACAGGTTATCCCCTCGCCTGGTCATATAACTTGTTTCACAATTCCTCAGACATTTCCCTCTTTGGCTGTTTCTCAATCATCTTCACAGCTAAAGTCCTAAGTCCAGCATGTTCGAATTTACCGCTGTTTGTTGACGTTCTCTCTCCCACAGCTTTGAGCGCGCCACCACCACCTGCTGCTTGCTCTGAGCAGCTTTGTTTGTGCTCAATTTACAGACCCAGGGGTGAGTAGGAAAACCGCATTTTTTTTCTGAGCACACGAAAAACACAGAGCTAGTGACCCATGAGGAAATATTCGCTTAATTTAACAAAAAAGAGCATTTGATTAGAATCGCAAAGAATCCCTTTAAGTTAGCCACTAGTGATAGTAGAGCAGCTAAAGACACAGATATTTACCATAACATTATTAATCTGATCAGCTTTTATCTTTTGAACCTTCCAGAACTCTCAGGTCTTCTGGTAGTGACCTTTAAATGATCCCTATTTCCCTAGTGCAAATTTCGAGTTTTATGCTGATAGTGGCCATTCATGGTTGTGTTTACTCACCTCATGTTTTTATTGTCATTTACTTTAAATATTTGTGTGTGTGTGTGTGTGTGTGTGTGTGTGTGTGTGTGTGGAGTGAGCTAGAAGAAAAGTGAATATGGGACTTAGATACACCAGGTGGCCAGAAACATGACTCTAAAAAGATTGTTGCACTGCCAAGTGGCCAGAAATCAATGAATGCTGGTTTAAATAACAAAGCAGCTGCAAGGTATTCAAAGAATCAATGTATACATTTATGTCAAAATAGTTGAAACTGTAGAGTATATGAATGAATGAATGAATGGATTCTTTAATTTCCTGTCATGCCCATTCCATAGCACATAATAATGCCACATCTTGCTGCAAACCACTGTACATGGTTCCTGAACCAAAGACAATAAAGTAAACATCAATAGAATATAAACACAATTTAAAAGCTATGATCGTGCATTATATAGATAACCTGAAAACACAAAGTGTCAGTATCATGAAGCCCTTTCAATATTTAAGCATCATCTAACAAAATCATTTTTTGGTTTTACTCAACAATTTCTTTCTTAGATCATTGTATAAAGGACAATATAAAAATGCATTTTCATTTTCTATTTAATTTAACTCACATTACAGACATATCTAATCCAGTTTTTCAATACCATCAAAACATCCTTCCATAAATTTCAGGAATGATAAGTTTTGATTTAGCCATACGCACATGCATCTCCTATAAGTAAAGTGACGTGAAATAGTGTTGTTAGTGTGTTAGTGTTGTTCTCACGCAGGCGTGTGTGAAAATAATACACATGTCATACTTGACCATAAGAGGTCCAGTCAACACAAGGGTGTCAGGTGTTTTATCTGCTGCCTCTGGGTGAAGGGTGTGAAATTTTCTGTCTACTAAAACTGTAACGAACCACAGGCTACGACAAGATAATGAGGAGGCGATCTACTATATTAAAACTTTAGTCACTAATTAGATATAGACGCATGAAAGGCTAAATAAATAAAATATCAATGGGACAAACCAAGGGTGTAATATGTATGCAACACTGCATTATTTTATCCTGTGATGCTGCCATCATGTATTATGACAGTGATTGAAGATGTTTTTCTTCAATTATTTTAAGGTTCAGCTAAAGGGGAAGAGCGGCAATTTATTTATTAGTCCATTATACAATGTGTAGAATATATTTTTTGGGTTGTAGACAGTACTCTGTTGTGTCTGCCTATAAATCCGATGTTCGTGAGCTGCCAGAAAATATGTTAGTCACAGTGCACCTAGAACATGTGGTGCCTTAGGCCCTCCATCCGTTCCGACTATATTATTCCCATTTCCTGGAATCTCTGCTGCTTCCTATATTTTGTGTTTTCACTTATACTGCCATTAACAATCCCCTGAGGAAACATGACCCGCAAGAAGTGGGGGGAAGGACAAATTGAATAACAACCTTGTGACAAAAGACTAGGAGGCAAACAAAAGTGCGTCTACGTGTGTGAACTACATTTGTGAGCATGTCCATTTGTCTGTATTAGTAGGGTCATGCAGTTGATAGAACACAAGGCTTTTTAACAATGTGGTGATCATGTTTCATTAAGGCTAAAGGCTGAATTAGATTTTTGTTTTTCTCCTTCATTGCACAGGATGGGAAAATAGAGGTGCAATTTGAGGTTTGTTGTGACGTTCATCCTCTGATTATATTAGTGCCCTCTGCAAAGCAGGCACTGGCTGATCTAAAATGATGTTACCTAAGCTGACAAGAATTGATGGAATGACCTTACAGCTTGTCCACCAGCAGAAAATTGCTCCATTGTTTCACTGTGAAACACTGGAGATGAACAGCCATGTAACCCTGTTGCATTTTTATCACTAATATTACATCAGTGGAACAAGACTGTGGCACAGGAGATCAGAGAAGTAAAGAGTTCTTGGAAAAAACTCTAAAACTTACATAAAAAAGCTTCCTACATGCAATATTGTAAAATATGCAGCTGAATTTTTGACATAACCCCAAACAAAAAGTAGTAATAATCAACGCATACACACATACTCTGGGTGCAATATTCCATTATTCATCAACAGATGCATCCATAACATTTGCATATTTCATTTATCTGTTAGATGCGGTAATAAATATCGAGATATGGATCATGTTCCATAACAAAATTACTTGAAACTTCATTAATTCTGAGGCAGAGGTGGAAGTTTTCCCCAGAAAACAGTGTGACAAGAAATGCTAGGAAATGCAAATAGTAGTAAGCAGAACGTTTCTGAACAATATAAATAAACAGATTCACAAGCAGGTGAGTTCCAGACTGGTGAGTTACTTTTTTTAAAGGTTTGGTATTATGCTCATTTTCAGTTTCAAAATCTTAATTAGGGGTTGTACCACAACAGGTTTACATGGTTTAATTTTCAAAAGCACCATATTTTCCTCATACTGCACATCGCTGCAGCTCCTCTTTTTAGCCTGTCTGTTGTACGCTCCACTCTTGAGCTACAGAGTGATGCATCTTACTTGTACCATATCTTTGTTGGGAGTTGCGCATGCGTAGTACCTAGATAAGGCCTACTAGCCAATCAGAAGCAGAGAAGGGCAGGTTGTAAGAAACAAGGTAGTGTGATCCAAATCAAAGCCTTCAGACTGCGACCATAGCAGATGGTATAAGTTATTACCAGTACACAACCACACAGCGTCATTGTTCCACATGTTACCATCAGGACCAAACGTTGAACTGTTGCCGGTGTTCTGACGATCTATGCTGCCTTGCCGAAAAATGCTTCCATAGCGCAAATTGATTGACTCGACTCTACTCGGCCCTGCTCTGTTTTCCATTGCAGATAGTACCCAAAGATAGCACCAGCGATCCAAGTGACGCCCCAAGTGAAGGGTTGGACTACAAACAAGCTGTTTTCAAGCGGTTCTGAGCACAGCTTTCTGTGGGAGATGGGAACTCCCTTTGGACTGGACTTTGGGCTTTTTCACTATGCAAACCTGTTACATGCACAAAAAAGATATATAACTCAATAAAGGAGACGGAAAAAGCTAAAAAGCATAATACCACCCCTTTAAAGTTTCTGCTGAATGTATGGAAAGTTAATTAAAATAAATCTTTAAAATAAATTAGTTTAAATGTGTAAAAAGTAAATGTCAAACTATGTAACTTTTTTTAAAAGGCAATAAATCTAGCAATAAAATGCACCCTTTCAAATTCAAAGTACAGTTGTGAGGTAGACAGTACGGTGGCCCTTATGTACAACACTACAGCATTTCGCCACGACAGCATTTCGCCACAACACTACAGCAAATCGCCACAACATTACAGCAATTCGCCACAACACAACAGCAAATCGCCACAACACTACAGCAAATTACCACAAAACTACAGCAAATTACCACAACACTACAGCAAGTGACCACAACACTACAGCATTTTGCCATAACACTACAGCAAATTACCACAACACTACAGATGAGACTGAAACGGAAAGGGTAGGTACAATCCTGCTCCTGATTGGTTGCGTCTGTCATTTTCAATGCATAATAAACTTTTGCAGTTTCTGCAGCGGCAGTGAAGGGGAAGGGTAGGCTAGAGGTTAATGTTACTGTGGAAATTTGATTAAAGCAATTTGCTGTAGTGTGGTGATTTCTTGTCTTGTTGTGGTGATTTCCTATTGTGTTGTGGAGATTTGCCCGAAATGCTGTCGGGTTGTGGTGATTTGCTGTCGTGTTGTGGCAAAATGCTGTCGTGTTGTGGTAATTTGCTGTTGTGGTTTACACTTAAGGGCCACCGTAAGAAGGTCATTCATTCGAGTAAATTTTCCCACAGGCAATGGCTCAATGACTAACAGTTGGAGCATTTTTACGGTTTGACACACTTTTAAGAAATTATAAGCATTCATTACAACACAACATAAAAAAACCTGTGAAATAAAATGCTACTGAACAGCATTATACTGCTTTTTTTGACTTTCCATGTAGCTGATCTGCACACAACAGATTATGATTTCAATATTACTCATTTTCACTTACATGGCAATTAGTGTGGCATTAACATTACAACAGGTGAAACGTGTTGGGAGAGGGACAGGAATGAGCCACCCTAATTTACAAGCTATCAGTATTGACCTAGGGGGTCACTTATGGAAATCTCTCTATGTAAATAAGTTTTACAGATGGTAATTCATCCCCTGGTTGATCCTAGCCCCCTCCTTGACAAGCTAATCCCCAGCCAAGCGTGTAATTAAGAACAAAGTCGGGTGGGTATGCTGGGAATGCAATGCATGTGACATGACAGTGAAGCAGTGATCTGTGCCATCGGTGTGGAAACCAATCACCTGTCACTGGCAGTTACTGACCAAATACAGTCACTAATGCATTTGATGAGCTAGGTTCGGATGAAGACATAGAAGAGATGCATTGCTAAGTGATGAACGGAGTATCATTCATTATCACATTTTTACCACTGACAAAAATGCCTGTGCACAGGATGTTTCGTTTGCACAAGACTGCGACAAAAACATGGGTATGTCTTTTAAAATGTTGCACTATAGCTTGGCCATAAACCACCCTTAACATTTCTTGGATTCATGTAAAACCCCTGTATTAGCATACCACTTCATTAAAGAAGAAATGCACACATACCATATGATTTGTTGACTGAGACTCCCCTACTGTGCATCATTATAATATTTTGATGACCAGCTTCTCATCTACCTTTCCACAGTGACTAATAGATTAAGCTGTAGTCAAAGACATAAGGTGACCGTATGTACAGTATGTTGCTTTGGTTAATTTCCTTCATTTGTTTGTTTGATGTTTAGGTGTATAATAACTAAATTGACAATGTGAAAGAGGTTGCTCGTATTAATGAGCCTACAGAGAATTATCACTTGAATCTCCCCTTCGGCTTCGACTTATAATGACTTTCAGCTCATTGTTTAGTCGTTCGACCCGCTTACTCTCACTGCTCATAGGCTGCATCAGGCAGCGGATTTCAGAGAAAAAGCTCTAAAAACCCATTGTACACTACCTGTTCAGCACCAAACATCAGACAGAGACGGTTACCTGGAGAACATGGTGGAATTTCGCTGCTAAAGACCCTAATATTTTCTCAGGAGTTGGTAGAAACCAAAGACACAGCTATTGGACTAGAGCCAGAAACACTACTTCAAATAAATAATAACGTTGCTAAATATCTGCTGAATTTATAAATACTGTTTGCAAACAAGTCTAATATATAATTTTAAAAGTTGGTGATATGTCAATTTTGTGTTCACAACTCTGTTCTGCTGCCCCCAAGTGGCCAAATCAGTTATTGCAGGTTTAAGAATGATTACTTCTCATTTCTACTTCTTCTGGTCTGCTGCTGGAAAGGAGGTTGATGCGAGCAGTGGCAGGGCACCAAAACTGTAAAGTGTGGGTTATAAAACGAAAACAATGAACTGAAAAACATTACGTTCTTTACAGAGCACAGGAGAACTGTTGGATGACAACTTAGTGTGTCACTTCAAGTAACATATTTGCAAGCAACATATTTGCAGCTTTAAATAGTTGCCTTTCAGTGTTTTATTTTCCTGTTGTCCCCTTTCAAGGATACCCTTCACGTAAATCCACTGTGGACCCACTGCTCTCTAAAAATACCCACTATGTTGAGTGGGCTCTGCATCAAAATCACAGTCAGCTTTATTGCCAGGTATGTGTACACATACGAGGAATTTGAATCAGGATTGTACATTGCTCGATGTGCTTACTCATCCAAAAATATGATATCACAATAATAAAAATAAAATAAAATCAGACACAGACTTCAGTGTAGACAACACAAATATACACACTATGAACAAAAAAATACAGACATGTTTTCTACATCATGAGTCTGTCTACATCCTATGCAGTCCAAGTTAGAATGCATTTGATAGAAAGGTGTTCTCACAGCCATGGCCCTTGTGGCATTTGGCCAAGAGAATATGTCAGCATTGGAGAGTTGTACTGCATTCAGAGTAGAGCACGTTGGTCTGACAGAGGAGATGGAAACACTCTCCCTGGACTGCTCAAAACCACTAGAAGGAGAAGAACTGTAATATCCGGCCTCTGTCTGACTTGATCAGGAACTGATATATCCCTCTGCGGCTCAGCAAAGAGCTTCTGTGCTTAAAAATTATCAGGATAAGTGCTAAAAAATACAAATCACTCTCCATCCTTAAACTTAACTGACCATTTGAAAACGCCACCCACCTTAATTACTTTACTTAAGAAAAGATTTGGATGCAGAACTTTTACTTGTAACAGAGTGTTTCTACACTGTGTATTGCTATTTTTAGTTAAGTAAAAAATATTTTCATTGTATGTCTTCCACCACTGCAGGTTGGTTTAAAATGCTGTCTTCAGCTGATATGTTAATGTTCCCAGCTGATGCGTTTTAAAACATGAACCCTGAAAGAGAGTCCCATAAAAACAGCAACCTCATCAGTTGATGATCCATGTGGAGGATATGAAAATAAAGAGGAATTGTTCATGTATTGCAGTGTAGAAGTGGTTAATTTCAGTATTGTAAGTATGATTAGGCAAAATGTAAAATCAGTGAAATAATGTAGGATGAAATGGTCTTGGTCTTGGAAGTAGCTCTTGTTTACAACAGTAGTTAGTGAGCTAGTATGATTGGAGCTTACATTAGAGCAGACAAACACACTGTTTACTCTCATTCCTTACACTTCTGCTCTAGTTTTGGAAAGGCTAAAATAAAGAAGATACCATCTTGATGGGGTCCCATTCACACCACTTTGCTGTGTAAAAGCTTGACAGGCCAACCATGGTGGTAATGACTGGACAATCCGTGTTTGCAGGAGGGGTTTAGCAAATGGTCAGTTGATGAGGATAAAATTATTTTTCATTACCCAATCAGTTTATACAGCACCTATAAACAGTGACTGCCTTTGGCAAGCTGGAACTGCAAATCTATTACCTTGTGTTAAAACAGATTTGTGTGAATATAGTGAATATACATGACCCTGTTGAGAAATTTAGGTTGCCACTTTGTTTATACCTCGTCTCAAGAAGCCTTGTAACTGGAAGCAATCACAGGGACAATCATGAGACCTAGAAATGATGGACTAACAGTTATTTCCATGTTTTGCAGACTCAAATGAAATTAGTGTATTTTAAAACAAAAATAAATAAAATAGAGCTGATGTGATACCAGAGAAAAAAAGAATAAAGCCTTAAGCCATTTTTGTTTGTTCATTAAAGCAGCAGAAGATGCCCTCCATTCCCTGAACTTGCTCTCATGCCTGCAGATTCAAGCCTTACTTCCTTTAACCTACCCTTTCCAAGGTAACGCACAGTTACAATTCATTCTGGCTGATGCATGGGAGGATTTCAGTGGGCTGTATTAAATCTCCTCAGGCGAATACCTGAGTGGATTTTGATTTAGATTTTTATTCTCGAAGCATCAGTCCCTGGGGAACACAGTCCTCCAGCTTGAGATCAGTTCCCTTTCAACTCTACTTAGATTTTCTCGCTGGGCCACCGGCCATAAGAAGATCCAATGTGTTGCTGAGGCCTAAGAGGACAGGAGACTCCTGATGTATGGTTCATTAGACCGATGAATTGTGCTGAGCGCATCCCCAGTGAGGATCGACCCCGTTGGATGTGCCAAAGCATTTTTTGAAGTAATATGTATTCAGGCCATGGCTTTCTCCATATTCACTGACAGCAAGGGGGCATGTCAACCATCCTTAAAGAATTAATTGTTAAATCATTTTGTGGTAAAAAGCTACAACTCAGTGGGCTTAGAAATACATTTTAGGTATAGGTGAGGTAGAACCAATCCAATCATTTCTTTCTTCTCTTAAAAAGCCCACTGTTCCATGGCACTCTGACATTTTTATGATGAAGAGAAAGATAAGAAGCACTTGAGCCACAAGTGCTTCCCTCAAGAGAATATTTAAGCTACTGTATGTCCTTGTGCAAGAGCTAAGAAACTGCAATGAGTGAAAATCTGAAATTAATCCATCTTGGGAGTAGAAAACTCTTCCAGGGAAGACCATTGCCTACAGTATGTATTGCCTGCACAAGAAAAGTACATTTACTTCAAGATTGAATACAAATTTGGGGGAATCAGGAAGACAGAGATAACTTGCCTGCACCACCATCCACATAATGTTCATACTGTTGCATAACACATAATGCATTCTTTAAACTAAAGCTAGCCAGAGATTGTGGACAATTTTGTGATGGCGGATTCAGGATTTTAAAAAGATTTTCTAAAAAAGTTGTTGTTATACAGATGATAAAGATGTGTTCACACTGAAAGCCAATTTAATATTCGCCTTGCTTTGCTCACTTGAATTTGACTGCTGGACATCTTCACACACAACGCGTTATGCGAACAAATACTACAGAGTCTATATGAACCCAAAGTAAAACCTTTGCTGTGATTTAATTGCAATAAACAGATCAAACCTATTCCAAAATAACTACAATATAATGCCGTTTTGTTAGACATATGAATTCATGCTTTGTCAGGTCTGTCAGCAAGTCTGCAGGATACCAACTTTTAAAATGTCTGTTTTCTGAGTTCGGATCGATCAGGACTATGGTATGCTAACGTGTTCACAGTAAAGTACAACAATAGCTGCAATAATGTTACAGACACACATTTTCTAAACTCACCAGGTAGTCCAACTTCCTCGCTTTCTTTTCTCTAAGTAATGTCCAGATTTGTGCTTTTTTATATAAATATGAAGTAGTAGTCTAACAGAACTGCCAACAACTGCTAACAACAACATTGGAACCGGATGTGCAGGGAAGCTAGCTGACGAGAAGCGCGAGTGAAGATAAATCAAGTTGTAATTCCAAAAACCTAAAGTTAAAACCTAATTTAATAAAAGCAGTTAACTCTGAGCTCTGAGGCGTAGTTGTCAGAGCATAATACAGACTGACTATGGGTGTTTGTCTGAATGCTGCACCGCTGCTCCCCGTACACTTTCCTGTTCTTTAGCAGCGTCCCGTCAGCCATCTCCAAACAATGCTCCAAAGCTAGCGGTGATGTTTGGACAATCTCACCGCTGAAAGGCTTTTGCAACATCGTGTCAAGCAAATTTCTTGTTGAAAAACTTGAAACAGTGAATTTCCCGACAAACGGCTCTTTCTCGCCACATCTTCACATTGGCTTCTGTATTCAAGTTGCCCAAAACCCTTCATTCCCTTTCGGTGTGAACACACCTTTAGTGGATACAACTGTGCATCAGTTTCAGGTAAAAGTAGACAAATAGATTTGTGCAGTAAAGGGTAACCAGGGTGCTATTTTCACATATCATGTCAAAGTCACTAGTGGGTACATAAAGTTTTGGAAACCTTGCACTAGATGTGTTTAGCCAGGGGCTGCAATGTGTTACTTCAGGGCAACTGCGCCCGTCAAAATCACACCCAAAAAAGTGCTTCTTTTTGCCACTGACAGGCTTATCCTTTAAGTATCCTAGAGTCCAACTAAAACAATCTGAAAATAAATGTTAAAAGATAAGATTAAACTTTTTTCCTATAAGTTGAAAAAATGTTCTTAACAAGGAGAGGTTAGAGAGGACGGAAGTTGATTGCTGACATTGAAAGAGTGGGAAGGGACATTCTGAGAAACAACATGGCAATAATGATCAAAGATGGGTAAAGTCGGTGTTCAAGTCCCCCCCCCCCCCTTCCCATGGGTTTAGTAGCCCCAAAAAACACAAGCTCCCATGGGAGCATGGGAAGTTACCTGTTAGATAACCATTAGTGTTTCTAATGCAATTAATGATAATGTCAATTAAAATCTAATGTCATCTGGTCAGTGGGGCAGACTATCTTCTGTCAATAATGTGTGTAACATTTGTTTTTTACGTGTTTTACACCTGCCTCTTTCAGAATTTCTGTCATGCATTAAAATGAAGTGAAATAAACCATTTCTAGTAATATGTTGTATTACCTTATTTCTTCCTGATGGCTTGAGGCGGCGTTTAAGATGGGATAAGAGCCGCAAAGACTCTTGAATTCCGACATAATGCTCCCACATGTGCCCTCACCATCAGGGCATCTCTTTAATCGTTTAATCTGTTATCTTCTGCACACTATTTCAGTAAGTCCAGTAGGAAGGTAGGTAGTGAGAACTCATTTTCTTTAACACTGGGTAGTGGTGGAAGAAGTAGAGTGAAGTAGTATAATAAAATTACTGTACCAATAAATTAATGAAAAAGTACTCAAAAATACAAATCCTGCATTCAAAATCATTATACTGTTTGGAATTTCAATTCAGGGGTTCCCAATCTAGGGTTTGGGTCCCTCTTAAGGATTACAAGATAAATCTGAGGGGTTTTGAGAAATATTGGAGACACATATATATAAAGAAGAAGAAGAAGAAGACATACTTTATTAATCGTAGTATCTCTTCTGCAGCTGAAAAATGTACAAAATTCACTCTATTGTTAATGTTAGTATTATGCACACAGAGCTTTGCCCTGAGCAGTTGGCCTTGGCTTTGCTTAAGGCTTCCTTCGGCAGTGACCAGGAGTTGAACTGGCACCTCTCCAGCTACGAGTCCACAATCCGTATCTCTGGTCTGAGCTGGACTCTAACCGTCGGCCCTCAGGTTTCCAGCTGAGTCCTTACTGAGCTGCTGCCACCCCATAAAGGGAAGGGTAAGGGGACATTTGTCTCTCTGCATTTAACCCCTCCTAAAAAGGAGCAGTGGGCTGCAAACGTATGGCCTCCAGGGGCTTGCTCAGGGGGCTCCATCGGCATTGGTTCATGGTGGACTCGATCCAGCGGCCCACCGGTTCCCAATAGCCTGAACTAATGCTGCCCGAAAAATAACCACTGGTTTTAACAATACTATGTATGGTGTATAATTTCATCATGTTTTCTATGTTAAATCTTAATCTGTAGCTGCAGCTGTCAGATTGATATAGCTGACATTAATAACATTTCAGAAAATATAAATACTAATAAAGAAAAGAAACTCTAAAATGTGCTTTTACAGCAGTTGAGTAAATGTACCTAATTACTTTCCCCCACTGATTCTAGGTCTCTCTACAGGCTTTGTAGGCTGTACCCAGAGGATTGTAGTGACAGCCATACTGCAACAAAAATGTTTTGTCCTTGCTCCATTCAAGTCTGTTATTTTGTTGTGTATCTTGCGCTATTTGGATATTTCTCTATTTGTCCCCTTGGGACGGCATCTACCCTGAGTGCCCCCTAATCAGTGTTAATCCACTTCTGTTAGTCAGCTACAGATGCTCGGGTTACTGCTCCAGAGGAAATAGCTTTATCCAACTATCCATAGGGGAATTTTGTCTGCTGATTCTGGCCTGTTTCGAAGTGAACCTTACTACAGTTAGGTGACTGCTGTTCCACACTTACCTTAGCTTACATCTTATCTGAGTTTTTTGTTGGTTGCCCAGTTTCCTTAGGTATGGACACCACCTACGGCTGACTTTCCATTGTGGTTTTGGCTGCTGCTGTTTTTTTAGCTATTTTACCTTGTTATGACTATTCTTTCACCATGCTGTGCTCTCGTCTGTAGTAAAAGCATGTAAAATGGCACCATGGAGACCTTTTTTTTCTCTGAAAACCTAGCCTAGGCAAAGAATACATTTTTTTCTGCTAGGTGGTGCTCTAGCTACTCCGGAGACAGTCCATGTTGCCACCTTCAACATCATCAATTAAGAGGAAAGTTCACTGCCTGCAGTCTACTCTTGCAATCAATAATGTGAGAAGAAGGAAGAGGAGGAAGTGCATACCTCCTCACATGCTTCTAATGGTTAACTTTACATGCTTTCTCCAGGTGTAGTCACTAACAACAACATTAATTGCCTGCTGCATCAATGCCTCAACTAAATGACCATATTGGAGAATTGCAGAAGTGCAAACAAGAATGAATCGAGGACTTATGTGGCTTCAGGATTCAGGATTGAGGGCTTTGCTTTAGGCTAGAGTAATGAGAGTCATGCCATGACCCTTATTACTCTGGCCTTTGGGGAACTCCCTCACTCATTTCATGTTTGCCTAAGACAATTTCTTGCAGTCCCCTGGGGCAGACTCCTTTGCATTTACCTGCCACTGGTTATGTCCACCTCTTAGAGCATATGAAGTCCGTCTTGTAATGGTGGGACAAAACCCAAACTCAGACTTTTCACACCTAGAAGTTGGCTAAATACATTTTTGTAGCAAACTTAATGCTGAGACGTCAGCAAAGACAAGCATATGTTTGGCCTTCTACTATGTGAAGAATGTTAAGTAATGCATTTCCCCTCAGCTCTATTTTGCATTTTAGTGTATTTCTGCTTATTGTTTTTGATTCTTCCTCACAGCTCTCATCAAAATCTTTTCCGGTCACAGCCATTTGAAGCTGTTGTCAGCAAAAAAGCTTTAATAAACCCATAGTACATGAGTGGCTTCACATGTAGCGGAGCATTTAGCAGCGAAAGAACCAATATTTCCCTGTTAGAAGTTGCTGAAAATTTAAATTTGTCAGGTAGCCAGAAAAGTGACTTAAAATGAATGCTAGTGTAAATAGGCATCTGTTTGGTAACAACTTAGTCTATGGTCATAATGTGTAAATGTTGTGTTCATAGTTTTTTCTGCTAATAAAAAATTGGCCAGAAATTTCCATTAATCATGCTTTAAGAGGTCTGAGTTTGAAATGTTGACCTTTAAATATCCAGCTGTAGTTTGCCAGATTAATGTTATTTGTAAGGATAGATGGGAATGTGTAGCAAGTTTTGTGTTTTTATTGTCTGGACTTAGCAGCACTGGATGGTTTAATGTAAGTTTGACCTTTAAATACTGTGCTCCAAACCTTGCTGTCAAAATGCACCATCTGTCCACGTTTAGTCAGAATTAGGCAGCTTATGTCTGAGATGTCACAAGATAAATTACATGGGGTAGCGTTTTTTTTTTCATCTCATACACATTGTCCTCAGCTACATACTCGCATTTATTTGGCTAACACTCTCAGCAGTTTACCTTTAGCTGAAGCATCACTATCCCTCTGCTTACACCCATCAATGCCCCATCAAGGGCCTGTCCAGCCACTGTCAGCTGATTGTCATGCTGTTCGCTTCTTATAAATCAATCTGTCATGCATTGTTAATGTTTAAAAGATATTGTTGTGTATGCTGCTTGTACCAGCTACATCACAGCAAAACTGATTGATGTGATTCAACCAGAGGACCACTGGATTATGGGTGCATCTGCCTCTTAGATACTACATTTTTTTGGGTTGTTCAGCTTACACATGCTTGACTTGATTTCAATTGTTAAAGAAAATGCTGTGCTGTAAGTCAAAATCACATTAAGCTTCTTAGCAGGATGTGCAGTGGGTTGAAGTGGTTGGTGATGAAATCCCTGACTTGATCCAGTGTTCGTATCAAACAGCCAGACAAAACTGTTTACTAGTGCAGGTTTTTACTATAATTAATCTCTGACACCAAGCAGTCATTTCATCAACACCAGTTATTCACTCATTCCTCAGTACGTGGATCAGAAATTTCCATGTGAATAGTTCCTCGTCATTTGTCTGAGCCTTCCAAAAACATAAATATGTTTTATCATCTGACAATGATATGTTTGACTTGGTTAAGGGAAACTTGGCTACTTTGTTGAAAACTGGAAACACACTCCTGTTTTGATGTTTTGTTCACCTATCCATCCACCTTGACCTCCTCCCCATGTGTGTCTTTTTCGCACTATTATAACGTCTGACTCCCTCCTTTACCTTGTCATAATTACTACTGCTGCTACATGGCTTTGTCACTTGAACGTAAACAAATGTCTTTTTGGTACTTTTTGGTATTTCCGTGAAGCTACTGATCCTGTCGGTCTTCGTGTGAGAACGGTCACGAAAACCTCTGAGTTTTCTATGAATCAAGGACAAGCCAACATCAGAGTTTTAAAAGATTCTGCAGGAGTATGTCGGAGTAGTACATAATGCATTAGCTACTGTAAGTTAGAAACCCTTTCCCCTGTGCTGTGCTTTAATCCATATCACACTTACACAATTTTGAACGCTTGCAAACTGCACCATTTCATACATGTGTGCTGCGCTTCAAATGCAATTAATTTCTATTTATTTTGTCGGTGTAGCGAATCCAATTGATTTCGAGGCGCTCCTGTGCAGACCACAGCCTGTTGAGGAACTCATCCTATTTTCTAGATAGAGGGAAGACTGGGGGTTACACTTTCTTCCACCACCCCTCCTTCTCTCCCTCTCTCGCTCTCTCTGTTGAAGATTGTACTGATTGTGCTGCAATATGTCGCATGACCACGGCCAGAACTGCAGTGTGAGGTGCAATTTTTCCCATGCTTATTAAATAAATGGTGTATGCCTCTTGATGCAGTACGTGGATGTACATGTGTTCATCACAGCAGCTTACCGCGCTCTCTCTTGACACAGAACAAAGCCAAGGCTTGTATGTGTTGCTCATCAAAAAAGGATCCCTTTTGATCCCTCATGACGCATTTGCCTAATCTCATTCTATGTAAAAATAAAAACAACTCTTTGAATGTGTTATCTGGACATCTATTCAAAGAAAAGCTTTGATATTTATGAGGATGCCTTCATGTTTATTCATGCTCCCAAAGTTATGCATTCTTCTTTTGCTGCATTGCCTGTGTTTTTAGGGAGCCAAGAAATATTTCCTTAGTGGGTTTCTCTTTTCTTTGCCCTTTCACGGCATGTTTAGTCTCAACAATGCTTTCCGCAACAGAAGTTGAAGTGGCTTGCGGTGTTTTAGCACAACAAGATTGAAGTGAGAGGCTATTGAGCTTGTTTGACTGTTCGCTGGGCTGAGTGAGGGACCTGCCCCTAGACATTTGCACTACAGTATCCTGCTGACTTGCTTGCTTGCTCACACTGCCATAGAAACAGGGTTCCTGAGTGCGGTGGAGGCTCATTCTGTTCAGGAGCAAGCAAGGGAGAGGATCGGGAGGAGAGCGTGAGGGTGGGGGAAAAAGAGACACAGAGAGAAAAAGAGAAACAGGGAGGGAGAAGTGAGAGAGAGAGGAGAGTGAGAGATCAAGAAATGAAAAGTGAGAGACACTGGTGAGTACATAGCTGTCACAGCAGATTGAATCAGTGGTTCAAATCGGATGCTTTGTGCGTCTTTTTTTGTCTTCTTTGTTCGCTTTTGACGATTGATTTCTCTGGTTTGATTTCACTGGTGCTGAGGTGCTCTGAAGCACGTTGCAGGTTGTCAGTTTGTTGTGGGATGTGAGAGGGTGAGACACACAGCGCTCTGCTCTCAGATGCAGATGAGACAGACGCAGCAGTGGCTTTTATTATTTGTTAATCAGTCATTAATACTGTTGTAACATCTCAACTGGTAATCTTTGACTAACAGTGTGTATTTACTTTTGAATAATACATGCTGATATAAAACTACTTCTCTTTTTTTGGCAGCCTTTCCTGAGTATATCATACTCTTCTCTATCATTTATGAAGCACCATGTTAATATTTGATTAGAGTGGATGTCTGCAGCTGCACTTTCCGCCTCTGTCTTACACACCTCTGCCCATTATATTGCTGTCTGAACCCTGGTGAGAAATTGACTTGTCCTTTCCACAGCTTTTATCAATTATTGAACAACAACTGAACTAAAGCTTTATGCTCCATACTCCACCTGTCTGGTTGAGGTGAAGAAACGTACTCAGCTGCATGGTGTAAAATGTTAGGTCAGGTCACTGCTTTGTGTGTATTTGTGTCTCTGTCTGCTTCTGTTCGCACATGCTTATGTCACTTTTTTCCCCTCCTCCTCGCTCTTGCTGGGTTTGATCAACGTGCATCATGACACTTTGATGAAGCGCCAGAGCTGCGAGGCTAATAGGAGGAGAGATACAACAGGATACCCTGTGCCTCATGTCAGCCAGAGTGTGAGGAAATTGTGTTATTCTGATCATTGTCATCATTGCCAATTGCTATGCTGTCCCATAGGATTCAAAGTACTTCAGATATGATAATAAGCAATGAATCCTGCATTGAATTTATCAAAAAGCGTTGTTGGAAATGTATGATAGAAAATCATACAACCTGTTATGTCGAGCGAGTGTTAATCCTGTCAGTGTTTATGTTTGTCTCTGCGATTCACTTGGGTCCCCTGCCTCCCATCACCTGTTCCTACAGTGCAGTCATATTTTTTTCCTCCCCCTCCAGCAGTAGCAGCTTTGGGAGAAGGCTGAATTAAACAAATCCAGCCAGCCTTATCAGTTTTCTGCTGGCTCCTGCCATGACTGGACCCCGGTGGCCCTTCCTGGCAGGATCTGTGTGTGTGTGTGTGTGTGTGTGTGTGTGTATTTGTGGATGTGGCTCTGCTCTGGATGTGTGCAGATTTACATGGTTACAAAGCGCATGTGCCTGAGTTCATGCGAGTGTGTGTGTGTGTGTGTGTGTGTACTGAGCGGCATTGACATGATTGTGTGTGATCAGGATAGCCGCAGGGGTCGTTTGCTTTTCTTTGTGAGTGGATTCAGGGATTCTGGCATTTGTCTTCTTTCCTCTCTCCTGTGACATGTTTTATGACTTCTTGTTAAAATGTCACTCACAAAGCCTGGACTGTAAAATGTCCCTGAGCGGGAGCTTAGTGTGTGAACAATAGTGCGCAGAGGTGTGATAATTCTGGTAAAGCACACAGCTGGGAATGCACGGCTGCAGGATGGGTGAGATAATGCTGTGCTCTCTGACGGTGCCCACCAGGCACAATTTGTTTCAATACAATATAAAATTGAGCTGAATTTTGACAGCCCTGTGGCCTGGATCAATATCCCAGCCCCAGTCGTCCATGAGGAGAAACAATATTGCTCTTGTAAACAAGGGAATATGCTTTGCTGACAATGATTGCTCCACTTAACAATGGAAGCACAAAAAGCAAATGTTAAATAAAGCACCTGAGAGGAAGGGAGAATTCTGTGTTTGATGTGGCCAAATGTTGCATCTCTGAATTGTTAGAGAGAGAAAAAGCTCTGCAGAGATAAGCTGCTACTGAAATGCAAATGGCTGTTTAGCAAGTAGGGATGGGTACTAGCTGGTTCCATTTTGGATCTGGTTCCAAGTTGTTAAAATACCCGGATTTGGCCTACTAATCCCCTATCAAATCTTTAATTTACAATCGCTCTTAGATTTTCTGGCATATGTAGGCACAAACACATCGTTGTCACCAGCATCACCAAAGGATATCAATCAATCAATCAATCAATCAATCAATCAATCAATCTATCAATCTATCAATCTATCAATCTATCAATCAAACTTAATTATAGATCACTTTAAACATCCAAAGTGGACACAAAGCGCTGTACAGAAAAGTAAATAAAAGACACTAAATACATATCTCACATAACACATAAAACAATAAAATAAATACAATCAAAAAAAAGTGAACTTCAGGTTTCAAAGGCCAGGGAAAAGAGGTGGGTTTTAAGAAGAGACTTAAAGACAGACAGTGAAGATGCCTGTCTAACAGGCAGAGGTAGATCATTCCACAGTTTTGGAGCCGCTACAGCATAAGCACAGTCCCCTTTGAGCTTCACCTTCAACAACAAGTGTCTTTCTTAAAAATGTATTTACTGTCCATCAAGTTAGGGTTAGGATTATGTAAAAACGGACAGTTATCATAAGAAGGAGGAGCGCTCTGCCTCAGCCTACTACCGGTGTTACACTGTATTCAGTAACACATCAGAAAAATCTGCAACTTATTTAGTTAATATTTCCTGAATGATAAAGTAGAATTTATATTATTTTCACTCTGTTGTTTTTATTTTAACTTACTAACTGTGGCTTCAGTATTTGTAGCACAGCCCCCGAGTGAGAAGCCAAACGCCATTTTCCCTCACAGCTAAAAGAAAAAATTAGGACAGGGTTAATTAATGTCAGAGAGCTGTGACATAACATCTCGTGAAAGGCCTACACCCTTTGAGGTATGACACTGAGTGAAATAAAAACATTAATTTTTTAAACTAAGATATCTCGGACAGCAACTATGAATTATTTTCAGAATTGATTAATTAATTCTGTATCAATCATCTGTTTATTGTTTGTTTTTTAAATTAGAAAATGCTTAAGAGTCTCTGTTTACTATGATATAAGACATTGTTTCCCAAACTTTTCCCAAACGTGAAGCATCGGAAGTCAAGATGTCACAAATTTTGACCTCTGAATTTGGTGGAAAAACCCAAAAAGCACAGCCTGGAAATAAATAGGGGTGTGACGATCAGAGATGCTCACAAGTCTCTGAGCTAGGGTCCAAGTCAAGTCTCAAGTCGCTTGTGGTTGTAATGAATGTTGTCACCTGCCAGGTTCAATCCAGGCTACTTAGAAAACTGCATAGTTATATGGGATTCTGTAAATATAACCTGTTTTTCACTTACAGAACACAACCATGTAATGTGCAATGAAATTAATGACAGCTTATTAACTACAGTAAGTCAACACATTGCCAGACTGTCAAACCCAGTGTAACGTTAACTAATTAAATCTGCAACGTTGCATGATCAACAATAAACCTCTAAACTATTTGTAGCTAGTCAATATCAATAATTAATGTGATGGCAGCTAGCGGGATGTAAATGATTATGTTAATTGATTACCACAACTTTGGTAAGTACACAAACACTCATTCATTTTCATAACGAACAACAGTTGGAGTTAACCTCATTGCAAGAAGCAAGCTAACATTAGATCACCAATGCTGAGGTAAACATTTTTACTAACCTTAGGTTACTAACCTATTTTGAATTCAGCGCTTCTTTGTTTGGGCCTTGTTGTGTCAGGTTGCAAAGCCAAAGTTTATGGCTAGTTTCACCCTCACGCTCCTTCATACTGATATCATGAGAGAGCTTTTCACCTCAATGCGATATATGGCCATTTTTTAAAATCTCAAGATCTTGTGGCACGAAATCTTGTCAAACCGTTAAAGATAAAAATTCACATTTGTGAAATCGAACTTTGTTTTGTTCTTGTTAACCATGCATCTCATGAACCCCTAAGATTTATCCTGTGAGGGGCCCGACCCCCCTGGTAGGAAATCATTGACATCTTTAAAATTGAGAAGCTGGTACCAGAAAATATTTGGCATTTTTACTGTACATTAATTGTTGTGAAAATAGTTGCTCTGTTGATCAACTATTCAATTCATCAACCAGTTATATAAGCTGTAAAGATGTCTTAATTTCCCACTACAAACAACTAAAACTAAAACATTTGATGAAGGGTTCAGAACTGAGTTTAGATTTGATAAAGCCAGTAACATTTTCATAATGCTTCTCAACAAAATATTGATGAAATTGCTCTATAATTGCACTTTCTATCTAAACGTGAAAGGAAATAAATGAGATAAATAATCCCAGACGTTCATGAGTGGCAGCAAGCTTAAAAGCCTTTATTTTATTAAGGTTCAGGCTTCTTACTGTAACTCACATTGAAGCTACCAAAGCTTTCCTCACAACCTGATGTTGTTGTTTTTGTGATCCCTTCTCAAACACCACCAGCAGATATACAACACCCGAAAGGCACTGTTCAACTCACTGTTCAAGGTTTCTTCCCAAAAAGTCTATTGGGACAGTCTCTGCGTTACTTCCCAGAATGTTTTACAGGAGAGAAAAGTGCTTTAATGGGTATTTGTTTGAACTGAACTAAGCATATAAAGACCTCTGACAGAAAATATGGGAAACTATGTTAATCACTGATTAATTGATGGCGTCTCTGTAAGTGTAGAGCAGTAGATGTTTCAGTTTTAAACAATAATGCACTGTACTTCTAAGCTAGGGTTCCTTTTACCCCGATAACGCTCCCCTCATGATGGAACGCTTTGTGCTTGCCATTTTTCTTGTTATCAGCTGAGCTATAATGCATCATGAGACGACTGGCTCCGGAGCATGTGGGTTCCAAATGTCAGGCCTCGGTTGATTCAACAGAGTCAGAATGATGGATGCATCATTTCCTCATGCTGACTTGCTGCCATCAGTCAGGGCCCCAAGGCCGAAGGTCAGGTCAAATCAAGGTCCTGCCCCTCCAAAGAAATCTGAAGTGGCTGCATTTGTTACTGTATGAGGGGTTTACAGAGCAAAAATAGATGTGTCTTTGAACACTAAACTTGGGGTAGATGTGAGAAATGAAAATGCGAAGCCTGAATAAGGCACATATCAAAGAGGTTACCTGTTAAAGGAATAGTTTGACATTTGGCGATATCACTTTCTTGCTAACTTATCTAGAGTTAGATAAAAATATTGATTTCAATATTGTCTGTACAGGAAAAATAAAGCCACTGTCAGCAGCAACTGGTTAGCTTAGCTTAGCATAAAGACTGGAAGCAGGGGAACCACTGGCTCTGTCTAAAGGTTAAAAAAATGTGTATACCAGCAGATTTAAAAGCTCACTAATTGACACGTTATATCTTTATTGTTTAATCTGTGCAAAACATAAGGGTAAAGATCACAATTTTTAGTTTCACGGGGTTTATGTGCAGGACAAAGGAATCAAAAGGCAATGGGTCAGTTGCCAGACAACCAGCAGAAACTGAAGGAAAGAATCCACTTTTCCTGCACAGCCCTGCCTTTGCAAATGGAAAACAAAGAAAGTGGTGCAGACCTTCCCCACAACATTGTTCCAGCCAATCAGATGGTGTTATTGCTGGTGCGCAGGAGCAATGGTAGAGAGAGTATAAACTGGCACATTCAAACATGCTGGACTCCATTCAATGTGAATAAGGCTGAGAAACAGCCAAAGAGGAATAGTTCTAAAGAGTATAAACTGGGAAGAAAGTTATATGACCAGACAAGCCCCTAAGGCATTTTAACACTGGAGGAACCTCAGAGACTTTAAATTTGGGGGGCGGAGCTTCTGAGGTAGTACTCAAGGAAGGGGTGAATTTGCTTTTTAGTTTTTTATAATATATCGCATACTCTCCCTTTAATTAGTGAGTTTTAGAGGTGCTGGTAGGCGGATTTAGTTACATTTGGACTGAGCCAGGCTCGCTGTTGCCCCCTTCTTCTGGTCTTTAAGCTAAGTTAGCTGCTGGCGGTAGCTTCATACTTGGCATACAGACGTGAGTTGGATCAGTGAACAGGTGTATTTCCCAAAATGTTGAACTATATCAAACTCTCATGCCTGTACAGGATGTATGATGACACAGCCAAATAGCTTAGCTTAACATAATGGCTAGAAAAGGCTTGTCTGTCTTAAGATACATTTCCTAAAATGTCTAACTAGTCCTTCAAAACTACAACTTCTACTACCACCAACAATAGTAAAACATATTAGCATTGTGTAATGTACGCATTCTTATTGCCCGACTCTGTCTTTTAATCAAACTCTATTAAATTTCCATTGCCCTCGCAGCCTCTGGTAAACAATCAAACATTTTAATAGGCTTTTAAGCATGTGCCAAAACATATTTCCATTTCTATTATGTTCCTCCCTCATATTCTTCCTAAACCTAATCAGAGACTTTAAGAAGTTATAGTGTCTTCCCACACCCTCCATATCACTCATGCCCTCTCTATACATATGACAACCTAGCTGCAAGTCATATTTATTCAGCATGATTAACAATGCAATATTTCAGAGCAATGAAACCTTTTGAGCAGAGCAAAAGCTTTCATCGTGCAATACCAGGCGTTTAAAACTTCTTCTGTAATGGATGTAGCACATCCATTTAAAATCCCTGGTGTTGAAAATTACTGAGACTGAAAATGAGCTTAAGCTATTTTTACAGGGGCCGGATTGCATCCTGTTAGCTTTATTGGGATACCTCTGGAAATGAAAACCTCCATGTAGTGCCATACAGGAAGCATGGTCCAAATCAATAAAGGTTCTCCACCCTTGTAATGTCGTAAATTGTCAGCCTTTATTATTTGATAACATCACGCAGTCCACCTGCTCCGCTGGTCTCATGAGTTCTTGTATTATAGAGATTCTAACCCAGGCTGGTTTATGATATTCTATTCCTCCACATCTCATATTAAAAAAATCATATTGGATATAAAATTCATTAGCTACAGGATGATAGGGCGACTGTGAGACAAGGCTCTGGAGGATGATGGATCAGGTAGGATGCAGATGTACCATACGTCAGGTGGTTGGGCAATGGCATGTTCCCTTTAGCAAGTCTCTCCCGACTTTTTAACTAATAGCATATTCACAACAGCAGCAATGAGAATAGTTTTTCTAATGTAACATTTCTTAATGCCACTGCCTAAGAAAAAAAAATAAAACAAGTCTCTCCCAACTTTTTAACCAAAAGCATATTCATAACCTATACTTATTTCTCATAATGTGAGAAATGAGTATAGGTTTTAGAATATAACATTTCTTTACACCAGTGGCTGAAATGAAAAAAATAAAATAAAGCAAGTCTCTCCCGGCTTTTTGAACAACACTTTGCAAAACACAAACATAACGTAATGCCAGTCTCTCGCGGCAGTAGCGGTCAGAGTTTTGCTGTGCTTCTTTAGGGGACGCAATAAATCAACGGTGCTCTTGCCTCTTAGACTGTGACACAGTAATGGCAATACCTACAGCTGTGGAATGAACGTCTCTCTCCCTCGTTCTCCATTCTTCCTTCAGCTTTCTGGCTAACAGCTGACTTGAACAATATAAGATTCAGTGCAGCTGACCTGCTGCACAGTCGCACGTGGTATATAAATAATAAATAATATGTATAATATTAAATATAACACAGATCCAACTCTGAAATGACAGTTTATTACAAAGTCAACAAGAATTTACAAATACTGCAAAACCTACACTGATGTCAATGGTTGACAACAATCTTCTGACCGGCAACCAAAGTTTTGCCACCTTGAATGAGTGCGCCTCCAGTAGTGTTTGTATACAAGAAACAAAGAAATGTCATTATGAGGTTTAATGCACATGTACTGTTCTGTATTTTAAAAGATAAGGCAGCAATATTCAGTATTTGTTAATAAATCCCATGACAAGACCGAAACCAACAATGTATTAGTAAGTAAAATTGACCCCCAGCATGTCCATGATCATTGTAATGAAGGAAAATGTCACCCAGTGCAACTGGGCTCTATGGCACAGAAGAATACGATATATCATATAACAGGCAATTAATAGAACTGATTCATTGCAGGTTTTGGTGTTTTCATTATTATTATTATTATTATTATTATTATTATTATTATTATGATGATGTTGTAATTTGCTGTCAATAAGATAAGATTGAGTTATTTTTAAACCAACTTATCTGTGATGTTTTATACCATCATTTACCAAAGATGACTGAGGCAAAACATCTCTGGAGTTGTTACATTACTGCTGTTGAGGAGGCTTTTTTTACAATATGTAATTTTCATTTTATCATTGCCTAAAGATGGAGAATAAGATTTCCCACAAGTCACATAGCTGATATTTTTTATTTGGGTAAACCAGACAAATCTACAGTGTCTCATGGGCAACAGAACTGAGACACGATTAAAATTTCTTACTCTGGATTTTCTCTGATAATATGTTGTTAATATTGCGTGACAACTTATTACACATTTACTATTAAATGTTTTAAATTCTGTATGCCTTTATACTTTTTATGTAAATAAATCACATTCTTCATCCATTAGAAGGTGGTGAAAATCCTGGTAAATGTTCTTGGTTAGTGCATTTTTAAAAATTAGATGGTTTAGATGGTATAATTTAGTGCCATACTGTTATAAAATGGTCATTTGAGGATTACCTCAGGACAGTCACAATGTATTTTAAACGCTAATGACTAATGGACTGATTTGCAGTAGCCCTATATCTCTCATTAGTAACATAAATGACAACAGAAATGTAACAGTGTAAGTGGGGTGGAAACAGAGACACATCTTTTCCTGAAATGTGATAAATATATAAGCAGATTTTAAAGAACCTGAAGATAACAATAAATCAAGAATAATTTTATACAGCAAACCTAGTCGTCATGTATGTGGCCCTGTGTCATAACCTGAGAGACAGTGAGTGTCTCAGCCAACTGTTACACTAAATCCTGCTCACTTTTATATGTAGTTTACGTTGTATCTGTATTTGTCATTTTACTTTTTGTAATTTCTAACCGCTAAATTTAATCTTATGTCATATTTAAAGATACACTTCTTTTTCATTTTGTTGCAAACAGCTTTGGCAACATTGTTTTAATGAAACATTCATTCCAATAAATCACACTAAACTGAACTGAGCTGAACCGTAAACATCTACCACTCAAAATCTTTCTATTTTTCAATTTTAATTTTCTTTTGAACAGGCCTGTGAAGCTCAGTAAGGTATTTCAATATTTGCTCTCTGGAAACAGCCCCCATGAGTAAAGGCAACCTGGCATGCTGAAAGCTGTGCGGCGGAGATAGGGGCTCCTGGTCAACAAGCAGGTTAATTGTGTGATAGGACCAGATGCTAATACTGGACTGAACTCGACCATCACAGGCACGGTGCAACGCTCCCATGTGGCTTCTGATTGGCCACAGAACACGGCAATCAAATGACATTTGACACTACAGAAAATGTGCTCTGGCAAAAATATATTAAATTTTGTAATGAATTTAATATTTAACTTTCCTGGATAGATGACAACAGTTTTTGAACCGTTTAGAGGATTAGAGAGGAGGAGAGAGTCTGCACTTTGATTAACTTCACACATGGAGAAAATAACAGCTTTCTGAGAGTCACTCCTGGGTGGATTATTGAGCGTGAGCACTGGCACATTGTATGAACCCTCTGAAGTCCATTAGAAAGCTCAGATAGTAGGTTTAGAGTATATGCCTTTCATGTGATGAAAGATTTATTTCTAAAAAAGTAAATATAAATCAGTATCACCGATGATCATCACATTCCATTGCTGTTAGCTGAAAACTGTAATACTCCTTAATGTTGAAGTTACTTTAATAAGAATCATGAACTTGTTGGACTAAAAAAGTAATGACATACACAATAAAAGGTGGTCTTAACTCATGCTGCAGTTGATTGTTTGGAACGAAGAAGTCATTTCTAACTAACCTGAAGCACTAACTGATTTCTAAAGGCTCGTGCAGACTACACAAGACTTTCTCCACACCGTGCGCTCCATCTGATGGACAGTTCTTTAAAGATATAGTATATATGTGTTTAATGAAATGAATCACTTTGTATTGCCTGTGTATGAAGGGGTTGTAACATCACAAAAAAATTATCCACTTGCCAGGTTACCTCTGACTGTTGAGCCTCCTGTTAAAGTAGCAGGGAGCTAATGTATCAAGTCGGCTGAATGCAGTCAGTGTAACGTCGTAATGCAAAGAGCATGGATAAGTTCAAGATTAAGCTGATAGAATATTCACCATCTATAACATTGCAGTAAAAATTTAACCTGAGTTTCCAGCATGTGTGACACAATCTCCGGTATTGCATTCTAAAAACTGCATGGCTAGTGGCTGCTGAAAACTACATATTGCCCCTTTAAAATGGCACTCCATATCACTCTCATGTTGGTCTACAAAACATAAAGCTACAGCCAGCAGCTGGTCATCTTAGTTTAGCATAAGAATTAGCATGTTTGTTTAGTGTGGAATTAAGGAACAAGATAGAACGTGTTAAATAGTGAGCTTTAGAAGTGTTGGTAGGCGGATTTCCTTAGCCGTTTCCTTTTGATTCCAGTCTTTGCGCTGAGCTAAGCTAAACGGCAGCTGGCTATAGCATCATATTTATAGAGTATATATGAGAGTAGTATTGATCTTCTCATCTCTCTCCACCAGAGAGCAAATAAGAGTATTTCCCAAAAAAATATTCCCTTAAAAGGACAAAGTCTCACATATTCCTCATGTACAATAAACAATGCCCTACCTACTGCATTCTGCAAGCTTGATTCTGAGCACCTTTCGGAGCTATTACTGTCTGTTCAGAAATCATACATGCATTAATCTGAGGTCTATATCATCTTTATTTTAAATTAATGGGGATGAGTAAAGTTGAATATGTTTATTATTCTGCATCCTTCAGCTGTCAGTAAGTTTGAACAGCTGAAAACCCTGGCAGTTTCCTGGACAAGACACCTCTGTCACATACTTTGGCAAAACTGAGACAGAAAAAAACACCACCCTGCTCTAAAATATTTGAACATATTTCCACTTGACAGTATATCTTGGCCTTGCAGGGTGGAACTGTCAACCAGACCGAATGACAATAACGGCAAATGGTTTTAGGCGGATGCTGCAAAAAAAGGTGCATCCCCCAAATCTTTTGTACTGTTGCATTTGACGTAGTACCCAATATTCTGTTTTTTCGCTTAAGGCTGCAAAGTTCACTTAATGGGAAAAAGGTTATCTATTGTGTATTTAAAGGTCCTGTCTCTTTTATCGTTATTGTCAGCACAGCTGAGAACTCTGGAAGTTTCCTCTGTAATAAAATACTGGAAGAAACATTGTTATCCTTCCCTGCTAGTGTTTACTTATCATTGCAGTCATTAAAACTTGTGTACATTCTCTATTTATACACATAGATGAATTTAAAATTAAAGCAATCAATAATTACTAATAAGTGTCTAAGTATTGTATGAGGATAATTACTAAGACATACTTTTTAGAGTGTAATTTGGAGAATTTCCCATAAACTTTTCCCATCTTGGTGTAGTGTTGAAGTATAATGTTTCCCTCCACAGCCTGAAATACATCTTCACACCTCCGGCTGATCTGCTGGGGTCTAAACTCCTCTTCGGATGTGGCAGGCTTTAGGATTTGAGGATCTGAGGGATTAAGGGATTTTCCGATTGCTCTGAAAAAGACACCATGGGATACAGAAATCCAAAAATGGCTGAGGTACCCACATCAAGATTAGAGGGTATTATTTCCCCCCTTAGGGAAAGAAGACAGGAAAGCCACTAGTGACAGCTTTTAAACAAGTGTGTTCGGGAAACATTTACAATTTAAGGAGATTGTAGTAGACTACAAAGGACATTTTGTGCTGAAATCAGTTGTGCAAAGTCGATACACTTTGCCAATTTCATGAAATGTCATTGCTCGTTGTTTATAGTGTACTTTTCCTGAACCAGTTTAATTTTCTCTGGAAATTATAGCTATTAATAACAAGCCAACTGTACATGATCCTCTTACACTTAATATTTGAGCTGAAATTACTTTAACTTGCTGCAAAAAATCTGTGGGTTTGTGAGTGCTGGAGGGTGATAAGCAACCATTTTTGTGAAGATAAATATTTATTTGGCAAACAATTTTACTGTCAAAAGGAATAAAAATGAAATCTAAAGAGGCAGAAAGTTAACTTTTAACTTGGCAGCTCTTTGTCCTGCGGAAATATCAATGTCATGTGTGACAAGCAGAGCATGAGTAATTGTGTATTTTGTTATCTGTTGTGTTGGAGCTGCTATAACAAGTGAATTTCCCCAGAGTGGGATCAATAGCAAAGGACAAGCAAAAGAAAAATTGTAGGCTAAAGCATCGACAGCACCAGTACATTGGCCTTTAGGTAAATGGGGTGACAGTACAAGACACAGCAGTCATTTTGTTGCTATTGATCACTGAAGATTGTTAGGGACTATATCGAAATTATGAATCTTGTGTTTCACTTTAAAAAAGCAATTGGCCCTGTCAAGAATTATTTATATTTTCTGAAATAAAACTGCAACGCATGATGAAACAATTCAGTATGGAATTCATGATTCAGAATCTAAACCATAATATCTTAAAGGGTCTCTCTGGGTCTGAAAAGTGAAGCCAAAGCAAGCCAAGTGCCATAATGGCTAGCTGGGGGTTACTCCACAGGTTGCAAAAATAAGTCATATTGTATAGAACTCAGTGACAAAATGACCCTGCTTCTCACTTGATTTATTACTTCAGTAAAAAAGTCCTAATGGGTTTATGCTCTCATTTGGTAGTTTCAAGTCTTCAATAAAGCATTATGTTCATTTTGTAAATTATGGTCTTATTTTAAGTAAAATAGACAAAGCAGGGTATGCTACAGGGCTTGGCTACCTTGTGATTGACAAGTCACTACAACCAATCAGGCGTAGCAATGCGTATCCGTTCCAGACAGAAAGCTTCCAGGCTGCCGAAGTCTCTTAAACCTGCATTCTATTGAACGTCCACCAGAGGGCGACTCTTCTGGTTGCAAAAAGTATGTTGGTTCCATTAGAAATAATGGTAAAATGACCCTACTTCTCAGCTGATTTATTACCTAGGTTTACCTTAAGTAAACACTTTAACAAAGAGTTTATGGTCTCAATTGATAGGTTTATGTCTTCTTCAATACAACATGATGTTAATTTAGTAATTTATTGTCCCATTTGGAGGACAATAGACCATAAAGCAGAGTGTGCTTCATTTTATCAGATTATATATCATCGACAATTCGTTTTCATGGTGACCTGTCAATCAGGCTAGAGAGACTAATACCCACGGCACTGTGTGAATTTAACCAGCACCGATGAAAAACCTTATTAGTAGTTGGCTGTTCACTTTCTCTGGTGAGAGCATTTAGTTTTAAGAGTGTTGTTTGCTAGACAAAATTGTCAGCCCTGTTAATGTGAATTATAGATAAACGTAGTTAAGCAGCTAGATAGCTTGCCACGGCCGTTAGCTCCTCTGTCTGGTCCAAATCTTTTCACGTCTGATACCGCTGGTTGCAAAAAAATCAACATGGCAGCGCCATGATGACTACATTCACTTCTTATACAGTCTATGATCCCTCTCCAGCTCAAACGGCTTGTCCAAATATGGCTTCTTGTTCCAAAACCAAGATGGCCTAGATGCCAAACTTGAGGCTTCAAAACGGTAGTCCACAAAATCTACAATGTTAAGGTGGCAGATTTATCTTTGAATTGCACTGTAATTTTTGTAAATACAAAACAAAGCAGTCTTGTTATTTCTAGCTGATGTGCTTTGTCAGCTGAAATAACAACTAATAGTTTAGTTTTAACCAGCTGAAACTAGCTAGTGAAAGCTGAAGATCATGCAAAAACTCTAATTCATTGTAAAGATGTATATCATTCTTAAACATGCACATCACTACACAGTACATGATATCGCGCATAAAGACTGAGGCTAGGCTACATGTGCAAGGCAAAAAGCCAGTATCCTCACCAGTTGATGATCCATGTAGGAGACATGGAAATAAAGGAGCAGCATGGATAGAAGTATAGTTGACCCAAATGTTATAGTAGAGTATTATAAGTAAGAAAATTTAAGTGAAGTGTTTGTTCTAACATAATCCTTTGATGCGTTACTTTTTTTAACACCAGCATGGCTTAGAAAGAAATTAGAATCACTTTACAGCATAGATTAAGAACCCTCAGGTCTGTTCTCACACAAACATACTGGAAAAATTTAGAAGCAATTTATAAGAAAACTAAATGTTCTTTATGTTGACAGATTAGCAGATATGTTGTGTTGTTCTAAATGCCATTGTGAATGTTGCATGTGGGTTTTTGCAGGCAGCTGAATGTCTCCTCTTCTTCTGGACTGTACCGGCCTACTTTCACTTATACACATAAAGATCCAATGTATTCTGTTTTTCTAAAAACTAAAAGAATTTGGCTTTTGGATAATTTTTCTTCTTTAAAGGGATTCCTGAAATAAGATATAAACATTGAAATTCAGACTACAGCAAAAAGACCAGTTTCATAACCCTCTGTATAATGAATCATTTTCATACAGTCCCTTATAGACTATGTCAATAAAATCTCTGCCTCCACCTTAGTGCAACGAGTGTCCCCGTCACACTGCAGACTGCAGCTTGTGTGAAGGAACTTGCTCACAGCACACAGAGTTTTGACATCTCTATGACCTGTGTGTATTATCTTCAGTGGAGTGGACTTTTCCTGCTGAAGATGAGTCAATTTGTAACAGCAAACAGTGAAAGTGCATATTCTCTCTAATGACTGGGTTACTATGGAAACCAGGTTAGATTTGAAAGCGCATGATGAAAAAAAAAAAACGAAAGAAAAGCCCTTAGGCTTCACTTTGCTCTCTGGCTCCACTTCAAAACAAACCTTGATTAAATTTGTGCATCCTTAGAAACACCTGATAATTTCTAGCCAAGCCTTGTTGGTGCATGAATAAGAAACTCGCTCTTGAAGTCCAACGGCGAATCAAACATAGGTCTTACTGAAACATGCAAAGTGGCAGCGGGGAGAGAAGCCACCGGTTGCTTACTGCAGAGCTCAATGTGGTTCAGCTTGTGGGAAAAGGGTAAGCATGCCACAACGGTTTTAGAGCTGGAGCTGTCACTGGATTCACGCAAGTAACCCAGCTCAGAGGTTAATACTTGAAAGTTAAATTTTAAAAAAAAGAAATACCTGTCTTTCACACAGTGGTGCTCCTCTTCCTTGTCCTTTGCACCTGCCCTAAAACCCAGCTGAAGGAGCTTTGTGGTGAGATTGATTCAGCGTCTGAAGTATTGATTGTGAAGGGTGTATTCAGCATTAAAGGATCCAAAAAGACCCTTTTGATTGACTGCAGGAAAGTGATAGTCCACTCCTCTATGGCGTGGGTGTGATCATTAATAGTGCGCTAAACCCTGAGGTCAGTCTAGTCTCACGCTGTCAGGGGAGGTTGTGTCCGGACGGAGTTATATGTTCACGCTGCTCTGCTTCATTACCCATCTGTCTGAAGAGGAAGAACAATGGCTTTTCCATCACTCTCTATTTCTCTAACGTTCATGGCAGACTCTCTCTGTGCTCTCTCACTATCACTGCATCATCAGCTCTGTGCTTGTAGTATGTCTCATATTTTAAAAACACTGGAAGCTAAGACTGAAAAGTTAGCCGCATTTCAGCGTTAATACATTTACAGTCATTATGGTAGAAATTACTTCATGTACTGTTATGTTGGAGATCCCTCCCTTAACGTTATCACATGGACTGGTGACAGGTGCATTATTCTGATCCAGCTGCTGTAAGTATCAGAGAAACTATTGTAAGTAAGTGAGAGTAAGTAAATTCTGTTAATCTAACGATTATTTCTTCTAGCGACTAATTTTGTCTTTTCTAAAGAAAAAAAAAGTTGCCTATTACTTGATTAACATACCAATTTATCCAAAATAAACGTCAAACACATGTCTAATCAATAAATCAATATTTTATTCAATCATCCTGATGAAGCACATTAGAATAATGACAATAGTAGCATATCTTAAAATTATTCCAATTTCCATGTCACTGATGTGTTGTGATAATAATAACAATATTAATTTCAATATTGAGTAATGCAGTATGATAATCAAATTTTTCTGCATCATTATGGGGCAAAGAAAACTGTCTTTAATGCTAGATTCAGCTGTTTCCTTGCTCATACATGGCCATTTAATAAACAGAAAAAAATGAAACGGTCAAACGTTCGAGGACAGACGGCGTAATGTTATGACAGTAGCAGGGGCAGAAATTACTTTTAACATGAAGGCAATGAAGAAATACTTAGAAAACACATTTTAATGGACGTGTCCTCATGCTGATAAGGTACTTGTGTGGAGAGAGAAAGTAAACACAATTTGCAGTGCTGCCGTCTGGACAAAGTGCTCCGGGATACTTTCGCGTCACATGTTCATGCTGCTTCACGTAAGTTGTGCTGCAGTGAAGCTATTTTCAATTCACAGAGCTCAGAGAGCAGCGCGTTGTTGAGTGTCTGTCTAAAATACTCCCAAACTTTAGACGGTCAATGACGAGGTCTTGTAGCTGGAGCTTGTCCGTGGGGATCCCTGCTAACACCAGATGCAGCAACACTTCAATGCACGTAATGCGACTAATAAATAAATAACCGTTTCTACTTGTTTTTAACCTCTATCAGTTAAAGGCTAGGTTAAAGACCTATTATACTGCTTTTTCTGTCTTATACTAGCTCTTCATGTAGGCCTTCATTTTAGCCTCCATCTTAAACAAGCTGTAGATGCTCCTGTCTCTTTAAGGTCCCCCCTCTCAAAGCCTCAAAGCTCACTGTCTTCTGATTGGCCAAGACCTGAAGTGTGTGAACAAAAGAAGCGTTCAACATGTCTGCAGGCCTGTGCACACAGAAAATTTTCTAGTGGTACGTTAATGCAGAGGTTCACCTCACACAAAGAAAGAGGCTTGAGGTGAAAGAGACTGGTGCATGTTGATGTTCAAAAAACAACAGGAAGTTTGTTATTGTCAGGGTTGGGGAGGAACAGCGTTACGTAATCAGGATATGAAAAAAGTAACTGTTTTTTGTTACAGAACAGAAAAAATAGACGTAACCAGATTACAGGCACATTTTGTAAAATCGGGGATTACTCATAGGGATTACTTTAAGCAAAAGTTTCAATGAAACAGAAAACAGCGCTATTTGTCTCTGTATATTTTTTTAAACACCGTCAATGGTATATACGTGTTTCTGTAAAAACACAAAGCTAGAGAGGGACATGTCGCAGACATTGATTGGCGTTACAGTCTCCAGTAGCTTGAATGTGTGTTTACGCCCCCACGGCAGCTCGGAATACAGTACCAAAATGGTTTTCTTGCTGTTGTTCTGACGATATATGCTGCCCTATCGAAAAATTCTACCTTATGTGTTCCCATTTCCAATCCCAAAGGATAAGTCACAGTATTATGACATCTTCTGTTTTTTTATTATATAACATTATTTCAGGGGTAGCATATTCTAACTAATATCCCATATCAAATAATGCTCCCGAATCATTTCATATTGCACCACAACTCACTCCATGTGTACTGTAAGGAGATGGTGGAGCATGTTGAAATAGGCTATAGGCAGAGCACCCCCCCCCCCCAAGTAACGGGATCAGCCGTGCACGTTTATAAGTGACAGATATTATTAGTCCTTTCGGAAATTCATGGTGTGTCATACAGCAAACATCAGACCATCAACCAGACAACTGCTTTACAAACATAAACATCATCTGAGTACAACTTATACTAAAGGCTCATGCAAACTACATGACTTTCAGCATCGGCCGATGGCCGTGCCAATCACACAACTTGCCGTCATTTGACGGCAGTCTTGAAGTCATTGTGGCGTACACACTACGTGACTGATCGCTCACAGGGGGTCACATGACACACTACAGGAGCTGACAACAGCTATGGCACCCGACGCTGGTTTCCAAACCACTTTTATCAAGAAAACACGCATGAAATGGGAAATGGGAAATGAGATCTGATCCTGCACACGAAACAGCTCTCTCTTTAGTGTGAGAGACCGGGGTTCAATTCCCCACTGTGACCCATCCACCATTGTGTCCCTGAGCAACACACTTAACCCCTCGTTGCTTCAGAGGCGTGCGACCTCTGACATGTATAGCAATTGTAAGTCGCTTTGGATAAAAGCGTCAGCTAAATGAATAAA